>BMAV01012336.1:17546-45818 GCA_019973955.1 Trichonephila inaurata madagascariensis | reverse complement strand
TTACTGCTTATATTACTCGCGGATATAAATAGATGAAAATATTTAAATAAAAATTATATTCTGTTAAACTAACAAATGAAAAAAAGAATGAGGAAAGGAAGAAACTGTATTTTAACAAATTTATACTTGATTACGCAAACATTTCTCAAATAAAAACTGTGCTTATAATAAATGAAAAACACTAATCTTTTTAAAAATAAATATGCTTGTGTGGGGTAATATTCATAAAAAAATTCTAGCATCGAATTCTTTAAAAAAAAAATTTGTAAGCAGAAAAAGATTTTAAGTGTCGTACAAATTTAATATTGACGATTTTCGCATTAAATCTGAAATTATTCACTGAACATGCGATTCAGTAAATAATTTCACATAAATGTGTAGTAAAATGTAGACGTATAGAGATAAAAAAAAATTTAACCGAGTTTAGAGCACAAAAAAAATCCTCGTTTTTCTAATTAAATTAGTCTACGAAAATTGAAAGCATCAGATATACTAGTAATTGTAATTACACGTAAAATATGAATGCATAAATGTTCCTTTTTTTTCCCCTGGTTAAAAGAAGCATTAAGAATGTATAGAAGAAACCTTGCTTACTAACCTTAAAGCTTGCACATCTAAAAAAAATTATTCAACTATATTTACACTTAGTGTTTAAATCACTGTAAAATTTGAAAACACAGCTTTCTTATAAGATCGCCTGCTGTTGGCAAAATTAAAGTTACACATCAAATTGAACAAACAACAAAGTTCTTTAACAATTAAATAGAATGATTGGGAGAAGATATTTAAGCTAGCACCTAACTCAAACTTTCACACCACGCCAACATGAGTGCACGAAGACTCCATAGAATTAACGTGTATCACCCTGTTATACGAAGTTCAATAAATAATCAGAATTGACTGTCAAAAAAGAAAGAAAACTCCAAGTCCGCTAACTCCTAGCTAGCACTTAAAAATGGCCTTTATTCCTTGAAGTCTCGCTTTTCTCATGTAAAATTAAATGAACAGAAATAGCATCATTAAAACACGCGAATGTAGTTAAGAGTTTGGAATGATTCGTGCCGGCGAGCCGTTTTCAAGGATCACACTTTAAATTGCGGTAAGACCATTAAGGTGTACGTGCTATGCAGATGTAAACGGTAAATGCAAATTTCTTTCGCATATAAACATTTAAAATGTTTAAGTTTGTAGAGGCAGAATTAAACTATTACATGACAACATAAATAGTTCAAATTACGAGCATAGAATTATTATAAGAATACGAAGCCTTATTAAAATAATGCAAATTTAAAAATACGCACAGGAACAAACTTAGACATGCAGCATGTCATAAAATTCTCAATCAAATAAAATAATTTACGTTTAGAAACACATCGTCTAGTTTGAAATATCGAGTCCTTCCTTCACATTACAGATCATTAAAAAATAATTTAATTTAATACATTCAAAGTTGTCAATTTAAAAACATTCTAATACTACATGCAAGAATAATCAGTACTCTAATTCACGTATCAAAGTTCTATTATAAATACCTAAAAAATTTTAATTAAAAATATTTATCAATTTAAAAACAGTTTATTTTTTCAACTATGTTTTTTGTTTACAACGCAGAGGTGTGTTTTTAGCCACCAACACAGGGCCTTATTTTAACTTAACTCTGTGGCGCAACAGCCCATGAGGGCCAAGGCCTATTGTGTCCAACTCAGTATACGCGACCTTGGGCCCTGAGTTGCATGAGCAGATGTTCCGGTCAGGTGGTCAGTTTGACGCGAAGCCCCCCGTGTTAAGTTCCCAAGCAAGCTTGATACTCATTTAACGACCCACTGAAGGGATGAGAGGCTGAGTCAACCTTACCCAGCCCTGAGTTTGAACCTCGGACCTGTGGTGTGGAAGCGCGATGCACTAGCCAATTAGCCACTGGGCTTTGGGCCTTATTTTAGATACCCATGAATTGGTTAGTGAGTGAGTGAAATGTGTTTCTACAATTTTTTGAAATATTTTGCTGTAGTAATGGATATGTAGTTACAAAGAGTAAAAAAAAAAGATCGAAATACATGTTCTAGTAGATTTTTGTTTATTAGGGACAATTTAGTGATCTAGTTTAGGGTGGACATCTTTCAATTTTTCCCATGAGGCCTTTCAGAGTCTGTGCAAGAGGATAATCTTAACATTAAATGGGAGACCTTCACGGACTCTAGGGGTCCACAGACCACCACTGCCCTAAGTGGTCAATAACTGTTCGTTGCAAAACTTTGCATTAAACAATTACATACGTTACGGTTTAAAGTCGTAAATAAGGTACAACTCAAGTGTAAACTTCATAATCGCGTGTTTTTTGGAAAATAGTTTATTTTTCAATATACTTTTACCTGTTTTATATTTTAAGCATCATTGATAGGTTGTGAAATCGTACATGGATTCGTTACTTGTTAGTAAGAATACACTGGGCCGTAGGTAGCCTAGTGGTTAGAGCATCGGACTCCAGACCGGAAGGCCTGGGTTCGCTGCCTGATGCCACCAAATACCCTCCGAGTACACACGGATTACGTGCTCGTTAAATCAGCGGGTCCGAAAGTCTTGTGGGCTGAATCACGAATACAGGGGACTGAAGAATATTTCCCTCCCATTCAGTTCCATGCCTAAATTGTGGAGGTGGAGATAGGTGGTGTCGCCATCTATCGTCCCTTCGGGGAATTTCGCCGAGCTGATTCGTACTGTCACCTGTATTGTGCTCAAGGCCAACGACAGGCGTACTTATAGCCCCTTGCCAAGATGAATTTCGTGGGCCTCAATATGACTAAGTCAGACAGGTGGCATGAGCAACAAGAATACACTAAAAATGAGGTATGGAACCGAATACTTTTATAATTTGCAATCTTGAGCGTTTCGTTTTGCATACATATTTATTACACACATATCTTGTCATCTTTCAATCCATTATATTCTTCAGAAAACATTCCACGGCATATATTAATAAGTTAACACAAATTAATTTTTAAAAATCCTTTGATTAACTCAAACTGTGACTATATAAAATCACTGAACAGGTTCACTTTATGGGCATCCTGCGCAAAAAGGGAAGTAATCTCGTAACGCGTTAACTGTGTTCAACTCTTTAAATTTTATCAGAGATTTCCTGGTCGGAGAAAGTGCTTACACAAAGTTCACTAACTTTATTCTTGATGCTTTGTCACGCTTAAATCATTCATTATGTTTAACAACGTAATGCTTTTTTTTAAGGATTACTTTTACAGAAAATACATTTAGCATAACAGAATCTAACAAACACAATTAAAAGACTAGAAAATTATCAAACGAAATTATCAACGAAGAATATTAGAGAAAATTCATAAATATACTTTTCTTACTAATTTTCGTTGTGAATTATATCTCATTTTCATTAAACATAGAAAACATTAACTTTAAAAATCAATGTGGACCTTGACTTGACATGTATGCAAATGTTTCAATTCTCATGTTTAAAAAAAATTTTCATTATCTGTACTTAGAACAGAAAGCAAAATATAAAAAAATTCAAGTGCTTGACATTTTTTATAAGACTATATATATAATTCTTGTAAATATTTTTCACAAGGCGTATCAATCGCTGCTATTGTACACGCATTTTATTAAAATTGTGAGCAAATTGCTGTGCTGTCTGTACAAATAAACAGTTCAAAAAGTAAACGTATCCTTCCAGAAAACCCGTAAACGCTGTGGTCATATGACGCATACATGTCGCCCAGTTCACCGAAGCCGCATCTGGATGCAGTTCTGGCGAACAGCCAACCACGCGGTTTATACATTGTCGGATACGTAAATTAAAGAAAGGAAGAGAAAGGACAAATCGAGTACGCGTGTACGCATTTTGTTTTCTCCAGTTATTAATTATAGTGCAAGAACTGTCATTTCAAAATGAGTAACACCTGAATATCAAGCAATAAATGAAATATAAAATTATCTCTAATTTTAACTGGTTGATAAATAATACGAATACAAGAATTAGCACTAACATAAATGTACCGCCTAAAACGAATAAATTTAAACTTATATAATGCGTTATATTATTTTATTAGAACACATTACAATTAAAAACATGCACGTAACAAATAACAATTTTCACGTAGGATGCAAACTCATTCTAAGAGTGAAATATTGCAACATCTTTCCTTAACACTTCATTTTGATACGCATTACAGATATAATTTCACTTGAGCGTTAAGAGTTTATACTTAACAGAGGAACAGATTAAAATCTAATTGGATTCAATTTCCCCCAAATAGTCTAAATTCGTAAGTAACTGCAGGTTTCTAAGTCGGAACGCAGAAGCAGCGATTTTGCCCAAAACATGCGTCAACTTTACGACCAGAATAAATATATACACACTTCCAAAAGTTAAGCATGCAATGTAAATTCTCGAAACTGTATTTGAATTTAGTGATGTATAATCCCTGTGAATGTAGATGCTAGTACACAAATATATGTTACGGTTAATCAAGATTGTGACTGGACGTGTATGTTAATTGGGCAATCATTGAAAATGCCAGCATTTTGAAGTTTTTCCATGAGGTACATTTAAATTACATGAAATTCTTAAAGTTTCAAATGATACCTATAGAAGTATAGAAAAAGCTATAAAAGTATGAATACTATGAGAGGAATTCATACTTCTATAGCTGAAAGATGAATGACAAGGCACACTGGCATGCTCTCGGACTCGGGATAATTCAAAATATTCTTTTCTTCGGTGCTATCATTCGATAATTTCTCGATTATTCAAGCAAATCCAAAAACAGTTGTCCAAACGGCACCAATTCTTCTGATGATTGGTACATTGTTATAGCTAAGCGGAATCGATAAGCGAATTCTGAAACTGTTCCTTTCATGTGGTTGCAGCATGATCTTGACGAGATAAATCTGCCAATTACTTCGACTAAAGGTTTCCCATGAAAGGATTGTACGTCCCAACACCACGATATGCGACTTCAATAATTGTCTAATCTAGAGGATATATTAAAATAGTGTCGTAAACATATCAGTAGGATTGTCTCAGATAGGTACAACGTCCTGTTCGCGGATGAATCTAGATTTTCTTAGAAAGCAAGTAAATGTGTAAGGATCTGGAGAGAATAAGACACAATCACAAGCCAAGAAATATCAATGACCACCAAGCACTCAAGTGGCAATTCATGGTGTAGGGCAGAGTTTTAATGATATATACCGAGATGCACACACACACTTCTTTCGGGTGTTCTATGAAGTATGGAGATAAAAACCTGCCGCAACAGTAAGTTGTGAATTCCTCCTCAAAGATTATAGCGTCTGAGCCAACATTATTGATGAGTGAGATATTTCTAATATAGATTATAACCAGCGTTACAACCCCGCCCCCTCCTCAATCTTCGAAATTACTTCGGGCAAGTTGTCTCTGCATTTTTATCTTTTGACGCTTATCTCCAAGAATGGACTCAATTTACGCAAGTGCGTGATTGTTAATAAATATGTACTTTTTAAACGAAATTTTCTGTAAAATGCAAAAATTGGCAACAGAAAAAGCGCATGAACTTATGGGCCGGAAACACGAGATTGCATTTATCGTATAACTACGACATCTCATGAATTTAGCCCATTGGAAATTTTCATAATAGAAGAATGGCCATTGCTAACGTCTACGAATATTGATTACTTCAAATAGATAAATAATCGCTCTCATATTTGTTAATGTCAGGATGCTGCCTTTTTTTTCAGGTTTATATCATAAAACAAGCGACTCAAACGTGACGTAATTATAACCTGAATAATCTCTTCTCTCTCTGCGACCTTCCAACTAAAAAAAATTCTTACATCTTTAGTTCTTACATAGTTCTTGTTTCTTTTTATGCATAAATATATTTGCTATTTTCCTGCACATTGTGTTAATCGGGAGCTTTATTTTTGATTTTACTGCCATGTTCTTAATTTTTGGATACCAGTATAAAATATATGGCAGTAAAGAAACGAAATATTAGTTTCATACATAAGACAGTTCCACTGAAAACGCAATAAAAAAAACTAACATCAATTGTGGGTGGGTGTTTTTTTTTCCTGAAAAAAAGCAAACAATTTTCTGTTTAACTTTCATAATCAATTTTCAAAATTATTAAAAAATTTACATGTTACCCTCACGTGTATTTTGCAACTTCCTTTACACGTTTGAATTTTTCCCGTAGATAGGCGAAAATAAAGCAAAAATGTGTTTAGTATTTTATATTACAATGATTTGAATATTTTTTTTAAAAAGTATTTAAGTATAAATATATTTTACTAGCTTATTTCATAATCTCAACTATTTCAGAAGGGGAGGGGGAAAAAAAGGTATAAAAATGGCCGAATCAAAAGGGAAAATTCATTCATTAAATATCATAAATTCTCGATCGTTCAGCTATTGTGAACCAAGAAAAAAATATTTTTCAAAGATGCACAATATTGCCAATTGTCATTCTATATAATGATGCGAGGGATACAACTACAGTATAAAACAGAATTTCTAATTTGCCTCATTGTACAACAGGGAAATTGCTTGGAAGCATTTGTGTTTCGCTTTTTTCTACATCATTTGTATGAATTCACTTAAATGAAAAACTTTCTTATGTAACTCAAAGCTTTTACTCTACCATTATCTCGGGGAGAAAAAAAAAAACACACGACACTCAGTCGCACTTTCTCAATTCACTCATTGACAAGGAATTTTCCAAGTGTAACACAATCATAAAAAAATGTCTATAAGCATTTCGTTCCGAGTTTGCTGCATTCCCCTTTATTTTTCAAATATAAAGAAAATGTTGGTTTTAGAAATAAATGTTCTTTCATTTCCATCCACCAAAACACCTGTCGTCACAGTCAAGAAGAGGTAATTGACCAGGATGAATGGGCTATATCTTAAAGGCTTCAATAATAAAATACATGGAGGAGGGTACAAATCAACTATAATTGTGTGAAATGTAACGATTTTATTTCCGAAGCGAACTTGTGAAATTTTTTACCACATCGTTCAAGACGTTACCTTAAAATCCCATTCCACAATCAGTTACGACTTAAAATTATTCCATCCATGGAATTTAAATTAATTTTCGTTTTGAACCTGAATTTATAAATACATTAAATTCATACAGTTTCTAGTAAAATATAAAATATTAAAAATGCCTTTTTAACTGAAGTAATATAAGCAGCCCACAAGAACTCATTACTACTTTCTACCATCAAGTACTTAATATTGCTAACATGTGATAAATTAGCGTTTAATTAGGATTAAAGAAACAAAAATTAAAAAATTAACCCGCTATTTGGTTAAATCTAAAAATTGTTTCGACATCGACATAATTATGTCGGTGAACAATATAATTAATGGTAAATAATAATAATAATTACAAGATATATGGCGACACGAAAAAAATCCCTTCTTTTATCAACCGGAAACAAGAGCAAATTTACTTTGTGACGGGACTTTATCGCGTTTCACACAAATCCTCTTGGGGAATCTTTGGGGCCAGAATTGAGTTATTTCAATCCAATCCTCTCAAGAAGAAACCGCGATATGCAGATTAGTTAATAGATATATAATGGAGCTTTAGCATTCGCGTGGTAGTAGAATGATAATCGAATAGAAGTAGAATAATAGATGAATAGTAGAAGAATAGGAGACAGAAAGCTGTGACGCTGATCGCGTGAACTATTGGTAAGATATTAAATATAGAAGTGTAATTATCGAACGGAATTTAGCGTGTTAAGGAATCTAAGTTAGATAAAGACTCTTAGGATAACTTCTCATAAAGATAGTGATTAGGATTTCAGGCGCTATTTGCTTAGAATTTAGAATTACGTTGTATATATATATATATATATATATATATATATATATATATATATCACTCCTGATTACATCCCTATTAGTAAGTCTTATGTTGCGTTGATCAATATATATTTAGACAATAAATTAGATTTATTATGGCGAATTGGGTGATCAATCATTTCTTTCTACAAACCTAGGTCGCGTAGATGAAGAGATGGTACCCCCGGTTCGGGGGGGGGGGGGGGTATAACTTCAAACCGTTAAAAGTGTGAAGTGAAATATGTCTTTTTTAAAAAAAAATAATCTCATTTCAGATTACACGTATGGATCGAAAAAGTATATTAACCTTTCTGCTATAGAGTAAATAAATTCATGCTTCTCATATAAGCAATTTAAACACTTCATAGTCATTCACTCAGTTCACGAGATGGAAACAATATAAATAACAAAGAAGAGTACATTCGTAACTTACCCAGATATGTTTGAACTCCAGGCTCCTTCGAATTAAAGAGATAAGTAATGGCTATGGACATATCGAACAATGTGGACTCAAACAGACGAAGTAAGAGCGATTCTTTGGGTGGAGGCTTAGGAAACATCACAACTTCAGATTTGGATTCTAACGACTCACTCGAGTTTGCGAGTCCTTCGATTCCAGTATTATCACACACAGATTCATCCACTACCTCCTCGGTTAAGTCATTGTTCTTGGGCATTTCGTACGTCGAGGAATGCTGAGGGATGTGACTGTGAACAGTATCTGGCATCAACCGTTGCTGCCGTTCTCCATCGTCGGAGTTGAAGATGCCACTGTCATCGGACGCTAGACTCGTCCTATCCGTATTGTCCCGAACAGGATTGATGCAAGATGGGCTGGCAGACGAAGGAGGGGTATCCAAAGAGACACTGTCACTACTGGCGTCATGGAGTTTAGATATCTGGCAATGGAGCGGTTGGTGGTAGTGAGATGACCCACTCTCGGGAATTTGCTGAAGAACAGAGTCCAAACTTCGATTCCGATGGTGAGTTTGCTGTTGCACACTGTTTGTCAAACGATAATCCAAGCTATGGTTGCGGTGATGGGAAGGCGGATTCTGTTTTAATTTCGCATAAGATGAACCGCCATGGACGCCGACGTCCAGGGACAGACGAAGTCGCTTTGACAACGAGTCTTCTTCATGGGGTTTTAATGATGGGTCTTCCATATCAGATTTTCACAACTAAAAACTTCAACCCCTCCATACACCACAACGTCTCGTGCCTCTCAGCGACAAGTAAAACCTAAAAATAAGAAAATATGAGTTATTAAATAAATTGAAATAAATATTGAAAAAACTGCAATTCAAATACTAAATTTTAAGTAAAACGCATGGAAAAGGTATACAGATGAAACTGATCCAATCCAGTCGAATTTGAAATTAAAAAATGCAATTCGTACATAATACTTGAATATAAAATCAATACTCCTGGCACATATACTGCTCCCAAAAAGTACTTCATTAAAAGAGGGCACTCTTTAAAGATACATAATACATGCAAAAATAGAGGAAGCTATTTCAAGATTAAACGAGAAAAATTCTTCCAATATGTGAAAAATATACAATTTTATACAAGATAATATGTATTTATTATAAAACATAGCTTGAAAACTAACATACTTGAATATGCAAGACGTCGTTTGAAGTAAATATCGAAATATCTATCATCTCAAACTAAAAATATTTTCTAAACTGGTATTTAGTTTTTGAAAATAAGTTTATAAACGTTGCATTGGAAGTACGATGTTCACACACACACAAAAAAGTAACAAGTACAAAAACCGGCACCCCACTACCCCAACTTCAAAATGTAAATATGGGGCCTTTTGATCTCCGGTAAATTCACTACATGGAAATTGCCCCTTCTAGAATAGATTTCATAAGAGAAAGTATAGCCAAACTAGAGTTAGATGGGTTTTTAGAAAAACGACTCAACTGAGACATAGTCGTGGGCGTGTGACTGCCGGTCACTCGGCAAGAAAATTTTAACTTATTTCCGCCTCACTTTTCACATCTTGTATTTAAATGGCTTAAAGATAAACGAGTATATCAACAATATGCTCCCCACTTTGAAAAAGAGCCCGTCTCTTTAAACTTAATTGAATTTTTAATTAACTTCTGAAAATATGCTTTATTTTGTTAACATATTCAATTTAGTATTTCATGAGACTTTTATTTTTTAAATTGTCAAAGAAATGCTACTAGAACATATACCTTGACCATAAATCTTGATATATTAAACACGAAAAAAACTTAAAGATGAAACAAGTAAAAATTGCAGAAGGAAAATTGGATAAAATATCGATAAAAAAAAAAGCTTCCTGCTGGGTTTTTTTCCCCCCAGTTTTAGGATAAGAAATATTTATGGAGAAATTTCACTGTAACACTTTACAAAAATAAATGTGATTTTATTCTCGATTATCGGCTACATTTTAAATTAAAGTGGTACTTTGATTGTAATTTCATATTTGTGTATTAATTTATGTTATCTTTAAATCTATCAGTTACAACATTATCCAAAGAAACAGACTTCTAAATTATCTCAATGTATCAAGTAGGAAAAAATATTTCAATGTTTGTAGTAAAAATCTTAGACTTTTCCAAAATAAACGTATTTTAATTTTTAATCAGAATTAGTATTTTTTTTCTTTAGCTCAAGATTTTTTTACAGCATTTCTTCCCATAATTCAGTTATAACAAACCATTCCCCCTCCCCACCACCAAATCAGTCTTATTCAAATGCTTATAAACTTTTTACAGTGCAATTTTCGAAAGCTGTACCATGATTCACAAATAAGAAATAAATATGATTTTGCAGAAGATGGAATGTAAGAGTCATCATTTTACATCTTCACTTTTTCCTGATTAATTATTATTATTTCATTACAAGACAAAAGGTTGAAGAACAGCTTATGAAAACATGCAAGTAATTCATGTTGCTGCACCGCAAAAAAAAAAAAAAAAAAAAAAAATCCAAGCCATTTTGGTTTAAATTTTATTTTTATGTTATCGATCGTTATTTTGAAACCAATCAAGATCTTAAAAAAAGCCAAGTTGATAATTTTTTTTTTTTATTTAAAAAAAAATATGTTTTGTAAATTACAAAAACAAAACTCTTGCCCTTTTCAGTTTTATTTAAAATTCTTTAAAACTTAGTAAAAAATGCTTTATCCTGAGAAATCAATCCAAAATCTAATTTTATGCCATCACACAGCACACATACACAGTGCAGGTTTATCCATCGGGCGCTTGGAGTGGGCGCCGGGCCCAGATAGAACTTAACCGGATCCAAGAGCCCTCCTTAGATCCGACAGTGCCAAGGGGGCCCGTAGATCTTCTGCGCCCAGGGCCCAAAATGAGCTTAAACCGGCACTGTACATTCATACAAAAAACATTTTTGAAACATTTCAAGTTTTACAATAAAAACCCTCAGTTTTTCGAAAAGAAATTTATAAATATATATTTCTTCCTTGCAACATATAAATTAGTACAAAGTTTTCATACGTAACCAGTAAGAATTTCAATACCAATATTTGTTCCAATCAAAAAGGGGGGTTTTTTTGGAATATAATTAACATTAAATCCATTTTATAAAAAATATCCATAACTAGTTTATGCGGTTCTCCAATTTGAAACTAGTTTTATTCAAAAATCGCAATAAACAGCAACAATTACTTTATAAACATTAAACATAATAAAACAGCCAATTTAATAACACTAAAATTCCACAAGTACAAAATACTAAACATGCATGAACTTCAAAATTAAGAAACAACTAACGAAAGGAATGGAAAAAAGTTCTTTCATAACATAACTGCATTTCCCTAAAAATAAATATTGACAAAAGAAAAGAAAAAGAAAAATTAAGCGAACTGATTTACTTAATTTTGAGAAACTATAGATAAAGTACTGAGCTGTAATACTGATGTTACAAAAAAAAAAAATGCGTTTCAAAACTTTTATACTTAAAAATTGAAACAAAGTTGAGAAACAAGTCGATGTTTCAGGAAACATAATAAAAATAGTATATGGTAAAATTATTAAAAGAAAAGAGAATGTACTATACTATAAACTATAATTACTTAGCTAATAATTCATAATTAATAATATAAATCAAATCTCAGACATGAACATAGATTTAAACAATCAAACAAAAGTGGAATAAGACTGTTTCTAAATAAAGAGAAAAAAAACTTAGAGAATGGAAAATGTGACAACGGAATTGAAATTTGAAAGTTTTCAAAACATTTCATACGATGAAAATTAAAACTAATCAGATTACAAAAAGCGGGATTAGGAAAAAAAAGTGCAAAATTCAAAACAAAATATTGTAATTAACAGATGAGCGAACGGGAAAACGTAATAACTTTTAATTCATTTTCAAGTTAAAATGAAAAGAAATTGGATATAAAACAACAAAACACATAGCACATACACAGTAGCGCGGGAAGGGGGATGGTTCCGGTTCCCCCATAACCCTTTAATTTTTTCTATGATTGATCATAATCCTATGTGTATAGTACGTAAAATTTAATTATGCTATTATTAACTAATTTTATTAATTAATGCTACTTATTTATTCAATTTATTTTTTCCCGACAATCGACAAAATCAAAAAATACGTTTGACAACGTATTGTGCTATGATATGAGAATGGTGGACTTTCGACCCTGGACATCCCCCTCCTGAAAAACTCCTGTGAGCGCGCCACTGCACATACAAATTTATTAATGATATTGATATTAAAACCACGTAACCCTTTGCGGTCTTCTGTCTAGTACCACATGACGCATGTCAATAAAGTATATCCAGTGGTAGTGGAGAGTGAATCGCAAAGGGTAAATAAAAAGATTAATTGCTTAAATAGAAATTTACGAACAGTGTATTAAGTGTACATGTAGGTTTTAAGGGAATTTTTTTGTAAAAATTGAGATTTTATCGAGCAAAAATGGTAAATTGATTACTCAAAGTATCACCCACTGTAAGCCCCCGGCCCCCCCCCCCATCTTTTTTGATGAAATGATAATTCAGCATTAAAAGAACGACTTGTCTTTACGAGGGAATTCAAAAATCAACCCACCCCCTCTTGTTTGCATTATTTGTAAAAACGGAAGTGCTGCTCACAGGCAAGCCATGAGTTATTGATTGAAAGTGGTAGTCTGAAAGAGCGATGTCTGGCGCGTAAGTTGGAAATACCCAAACTGTATGTATACCCTAAGTAACTTTTGACTGGCACTCCATGTGGTCGAACATTCTGCAAAAATGCGTTCAATTCTGCATCTCTAAACGGTTTTGAGCTTCATGTTCCTTATACCATGACAAAATAATTTGAATCGTCTAAACTTGTTCTCACAAGTTGAAATTGATGGATCATGGTCCCCAAAAGCCTCAAACAGCAATTGATAACTTTCAGCCACTTGACTCTTCATATCGAAGCTAAGAAAAGACCGTCTTCCCGCAAATAGTATTTCATAAGCTTGAGCTTCAACATATTCGGAGTTAAAAATAATTGAGAAAAAACGACGTGCTAAACCTAATGGTGATGCTTCAACAAATTGAAGACGTTATACAGTGAAATATACAGCCTGAATCCCCGCATAT
Source organism: Trichonephila inaurata madagascariensis (assembly GCA_019973955.1). Taxonomy (NCBI): domain Eukaryota; kingdom Metazoa; phylum Arthropoda; class Arachnida; order Araneae; family Nephilidae; genus Trichonephila; species Trichonephila inaurata. The sequence continues at coordinate 32,351 of BMAV01012336.1, read as the reverse complement.
TTCCACACATTCTACTACATTCACCATTAAAGTGCTATGAAAAATACTCTGAACAAAAAACGGTTAATGTATTCCATAACGGTTGGCATCTTTGCAAATAACCTGAATTTTCGTCATTCATCGTCAAAAATGAAAAATAAAAGACGGAAATTCAAGTCTGCAAAGTGAACATGAAGATGGTTAGAATATGGTTCGCGATGCGATTTAAAACTAGTGAAGTCCTCTCTTTTAAATCCTTTATAACTTATTTTACATACGAATACACATAAAAACATAAGAATCTGCTTCCAAGTAAAATGCAGTTTTGGATAGCTACCGCACAAGGCACAGTCGTAAAAATTTTCCTCCATTTCAAAATTTTCAAGGAAGATATAATGGATTCGATTATTCAAATTCTGCCACTAAGGAAAATTCACCAGAAAAAATATCTCGTCACAAGCATCATTCATCATTTAATTTTTTTTAAGTATATGTACGCTATTTAATAAAAACATTCTAAATAATATCACCATATTTATATCTTTAAATTTGAGTATTAAAATAACAGGTTTCCACAAATTGTTTCTAAACATATAAACCAGTTTTTTTTAAGTAGATATTTAATTGAAATTGGGAAATCTTTTCCCCTCAGAATTTGCTATACGTTCAAAGCTAATTCATTAATTCAAAATTTATTTCATGTTGTAACCAAAACATAATTTCAATTTATAATGAAATGTAGGCGTAACTTGAAAAGAATTTTAAAAAAGTTTTGAAAAATAACATGAAATAAAAAAATTTATAAAAGCAGTACCCGGACCTACAGTAACAAACATTTCAAGTGAAAATGTGCATTTATCGGAGAGAAATTTAATTTACAAAAAAAAAAGCAAAAACAATTATTTGCGCAATATTTATAGTTACTGATTTTACAGGTTTAATTATAAACTGCAATTACATTACATTATTAAATAAAAGTTTAAAAAAAACTTAATACAGGTACTTTCTCTCTCTCTCTATTCAGTTTCTTAATGTTTATTTTCTAATTAATGACAATAACGACACTTCTAATGAAAAAGACGCTTATTTTCGTATGACTGTTTTTCCGTTCACTCATTGCATTACACTCGCATTTGCTTCCAGAATTTTTTCGCGATTGTGAATAGAAATCTACATACAATGAAAATATATAGCAAGCATTATATAGAAATCAAGTGTTATTGCAATAAATGTTTCCAAATAAACGATATTCAAGATTTCATTCATTACTACAATATATAAAATGCAGAATTGAAAAATAAACAATTTCTATAAGCGATACAATGTTTTCAATTGTAGTTCGATACGCTCCGTTACATTTCCCATATTTTTCAATGCTATTATTCAAAAACATCTTTTGCAAACAATATTATGTATTATTCAAATGGTTACGTCATTATGCAAAGTCCTTGCGGATGAAATAATGAGCAATAGTTAATTCAATTTTCGATAAAATGAATTAGAATCAATATTTTCTTCATAATTTAACACTCACTATCAAATAAACTTTCCCGGAAAAAAGTGTCATCAACACAGTGGTAACTTAGAAAAAGTTTCAAATTTATACATATGAGGAGAAACAGTTTTTAAAACATATACAAACTAACAGTTTTAAAAGGGGAATTAACGGAACAAAACTGCCACTAACACATAAATGCAAAACATCGGTGAGGATGCTAAACATTTATCTTAGCTCGAATCAAACGTTCGGAGGTTGACAAGTAATTAGAAAAGATTTGTATATTTTATCCACTTTAATACATATAACAAAAATATTAGAATATATTAAATAAATTAATACTTTGGCACAGAAAAATTTGCATAACAATGAAAATAGATGATTCCATAATTGTGTTGCATTAATATGAACAGCTAATTTTATATGTTCGTATTTTATTTTAAAGAAAATAAGAATTCCCTCATTTCTAAATTAATGACAAGTTTTAGAAGTACCATCAAGGAAGATATCAAATTATACTTCAATTTATTTCAAACACTCGGATAGCTGTAAAATAATAAGTATTTTTAAATGAAGAATTTACCTCAAATTCCATGTATAAATTACGAAAAAGGTTTGAATTGGCGTCTCTAAACTGGGTCTTAGGCGAGCCTCATAATTTTAAAGGACAGCGAGAAAACACCTGAACTAGTAGCTTATTTTCCCAGTTTTTACATCACGTGAGGACTTTCAAAGTCAATTCCATAAAACGTATGTCTTTTCCACATGGTTCTTTGGCAGAATTAGAACTCAACCCAGGGATTAATTTGAACAGCGTGAGTTACTATAAATTGACATTTTATCACAGAGCAAAACAAGTATTTTTTAAAGTGATAAAATAAAAAATTTTACATACATATACATTCTTTTTTAACTCTAAAACAGTAAACATTTTCGAAAATAAGAAGTTTCAGAAAACTCAAGTAAAGTATTTTTATTATATTTAATAGAAAAACAGTTTCTTCTAATTAATTTTTCTCCAACAGCACAAAACATCGTTGTCAATACTGTTTTCTTAATCACAAGGTATTAAATCAGTTTAGATAATGCTCATTTGATAAATTACACACATACACACATGCAAGCCATTTTCGTACTGATTAACAGTGTTTTGCAAAAAGATAATGTATTTGTTTTTAATCGAATTGCAGAATTCGTTAAAAAGCATTCGTAAGACAGCCAGATAGAAAATACCGTTACGTAGTATTAAAGACATGTAATTGATACAAATTTAATTAAGATTTCATAAAAATAATAGTATATATAAAAATTACTTTATCAGCCACAGTATGAATTAAATGTTTTTATATAAAAACTGGTCCAGGTCCTACTTCAATTAAGCCTTTATTAAATTTGCAAATGAATTCCCGATTTTTTTTAAAATAAGGTTGTGGGTATATCATTTAATCTTCATAAGTAAAAAGTTCACAAATGCTTACATTTGTTTTATTCATTCAAACCAGCGGAAAAATTAAAAGACAATTAGTTTTCCTCGCAAAAAGAAATTCTAGGATCTATGAATATTCGTTCAAAAAATGCTTCGTCTTTCGCGCAATTTATTTGCAGCTTTTAATTATTCCATGTTTTTAAAAATTTAATGACATAAAACTTGTGCCAATATACAATGGCATGATTTTTAATAACATCATGAAATGTTATATAAATTACAAAGCTAAGATTATTAAAAGAGCATTTGGAGAGGTTTTTTTCTTGGTATCGAAAAAAAATCACGTCGCCGCAGCTCACTGATATATATAAATCTAAGTCTTAAATTTCTCATCTACTAATCATTGGCTGCAATTTTTTTTTTTTTTTTTTTTTTTTTTTTTTTATCGTTGAACTATAACGCGCTAGTTATAAACTAATACCACAGAACCGAGTAAATGCGTTATTTGTATAGGACAGTGGTCTTTAAACTGTGTTCCACGAAACCCTGGGGTTTCACGAGGCATACACACACAGGGGTTCCACGAATCACAATTAAAATTTAATAAGAAAATTATAAAAATTTGTATGTAAAACAGATTGATGATCCCTATGTTTTTGTATAACTACAAATATCTAAACCTTATCCAAGTCCATTAAAACTGAAAATTTTATTTATCCACATTATTTTATTTTGTAATATTTTTTAAACTTTTATTATAATATAATAAAAGAATATTAAAACATTTTCTTCTTTGTATGTACTATATATTAGATTGTGAATAATCTTTTGTTTACCATCCCGGGTTCCACAAAATAATGTTATACTCGTGAATACAATGCTTTGCAAAACTAAAATTTCCAATGGAAAACGCACCTTTTTTTTTTATTTTTGCGGGGGTAAAACAAACACATATAATAAATGGAACAATCGATTGACATATCAACAGATTTGACGTTAAAACATAAATTTTAGGTTACAAATTCATGAAAAATACATAGGATTTCTCACACAGCTATAGACATTTTAATGTCATTCAGAACAATGTATTTAAATGAAAAAATTTCTCTCAACGTGAGTGGCTACAAAAACAAACAAAAAAATGCGCTGAGACTGCAGTTAATTTCAATAGACTAGAACTGTTGAAACCTTTCAACAGTTTGTGCAAAATATGTAAGCATATGGATAGGAAACACCTAAATCACAATGCTATTAATGAGTAAATTATATATTAAGATTACATTTTATTATTTTTTTATAACAAATATAATATTTCTTTTGTCTTTACAAAATTTATTTATTACATGTTGATCCGCTTTAAGTACTATTTTAAGATTTATTCTTCAGTGTGTGTGAAATGGGATTCCCCGAAAACCCCTTATAGTTCCCTAAGGGTTCCGTGAATTGAAAAAGTTTGAAGGCCACTGGTATAGGAATTTCAAATAATTTTCAAACAACAAAGATCATCTCGACATTAGCTGATTTTTCAATCTTAAATATTCGACATTCAATAACTTTAAGGCCTAACTGAATGAGACACATCGACAGTATGTGTATAGGCTGGGATGGCTAACCATTGGCACGCGGCGCAATATTTTGGGCACACCACCGATCAAAACGATAAACCGCGATTGATTCTTCAGTCAAGGAATTTTCAGTGAGATGTTCTCAGTTCAATGAATTATCAGAAATGCTCAAGTTTAGTATGTACCCTGATGTGGCATTATTTGACAAACTGAACTTGTCCCAATTCGATTGGTTGGAAATTGAAGAATTCGAAATGTAATTATTGATTTCTAGTGTAATTCAATATGGATTCAAAACTTTGTTGAAACAAGGAAAAAGTTAGAATAGATTGAAACAAAAAAAATTAACAAACAATATAAGTAAAAATGCCATTAAAGAAATTTTGGAAACATTAAATTCGATTCTAGATACGTTTAACTGTTTGAAGAGGCAGGCTCATGATATTTTAACAATATTTTCAACGACCTATGCCTACGAGTCATTATTTTCAGGGATGAATAAAATTAAAAGACTCGCTTAGAAACTGTTTGGCAGATGACTCCAACTCAGCATGCATTTTGCTAAAAGTAACATCTTACAATCCCTAATAAGTCATTTTTTATCTAATCATCAGCAGCAGAAATCACACTAATATTACTTTAATTTGAATTACACTTATATAACTAAAACATTTACTACTATAAAGTGCAAAATGTATTTTTTTCAAAATAGAGTTTTTAGTTGTGCATTTAGTTTTATTATTTTCTCAATAATAACAAGTCAAAATTATTTGACGGCACGTCTATACCTCACTAAGCATTTCTTTAGGAAAAACGGCACGTTGATCCATAAAGGTTCGCCACACCTGGTGTGTGTAGGCTATCATTTCACATTAATCTTCAGTGAAATCTAGTTATTTAAAACCAAATTAACCATAATCAGATTAAATTATAATTATTTCACTACACTAAAGAAAGAGTTTTCATTATTCCATTTACGTCTAATATTTCACCAAGTTTCCCTTCCAAATTAAAATACAAAAATATTTCCTCAAGATTTAAAAATCTTCACGAATAAAATCTGATATTTTATGAAACACTCTCCGCTTTGATCATCTCTCAATCTCTATCAAAACGAACACATAATTTTTTTTTAATTTATATATAATACTTAGATGGAATACGGCAAGTCCTTTTAAAAATTGAATCATCAAAATTTGAAATATCAGATCCCAAACAATAATACATGCACTTTGCAAAAAAAAGAGGGGTTTAAACCTTTTTTCCCCCTTTTATCACGAAATGCACTTCATTCTAAAAAATTCAAAATTTGAAGATGTATTCAAAGGGTGTATTTAAAATTTCAATACACATATATATTGCATTTCTTAATTAAGAAGTAAATTCTAAAATGTGAGAAGTCAACTATATTCAAGCCATTTTTTTCAATTCCTACTATTATTTCACACACTCCATATATATATATATCTTGTTCAAATTTTCAATCGTTAATAAAATACTTTTTGTTCATCCAATATTCATTTGTTTGTTAAAATACATTTTTTTTTTTAACTTGTAGTGGATGACACTTGGTGTTAATAGTTTTTTCAAATATTAATTCATTAGTTAAACTTAATGAATAAATAGTAACAAACAAAAATAATAGAACACCATACATAGAAAGGAAAAAGGAAAATCGCTTTCTATTTTGCCACTTAAAATTGCAATTCTGTCATATTAATTGTAACTATTTAATAAAAAAAGTAACTAAAATAAAAATTTCTTTGTTGACCTAAGTAGAACTGGCTTAAAAAAAAGAAAACTTTTAAACTTGTTCACAAATAAATGTTATTCTAAATAGTACATAAATTTCCCATCAGAAATTACCATACCTTAAACAAACCACAAATTCATTTCCAAAAACTAAAAATAATAAAATTGTTCAATAGAATTATAAACAACCCCAAAAGCAGTGCACAATAGACAGGTAACATGCATGAACACACGCAAAAAGAAAAAGTAAGAATTAAAGAAATTTGGGTACCGATCCGATCACTAGAGACAGCTAATGCATGAGAAATAAGCCATCAATTTGCAGTGAAAGTAGGAAAGTGTAACACTCTCTCAAGAAACAAGTTTTAATGGCTTTAGTCTCGCTCCATATTTTTCAGTTCAAAAGCACATTTTATGGTACTTTTCTTTTTTAAAAAGCTCCTTCCGCGTAGGCTGAAACAAAAACAAAAAGAGACGAAAAGCACGATGTGGCTTCAGAGTTGGTTTCAGGTAGGATAATTGACAATTTGTTTTCGGAATCGTTTTGCAAATTCGTCATTTCTATTTTAATTTCAAACTTTACAAACCGGATTTCAAAAAAAGAATTTAACTGCTATGGATAAGAATTTAAATTGCTATCCATATTAGGGTTATAACTTAAGTTAAATTTCTTTTTAACCCGAATACATAATTTAAGAGAGAAAGAATTATTCATCAAGTAAACTGGAATGAAATTCTCGAAATTTCATTTCTCATTTCAAATCAAACAATTTTTTTTTTTTTTAAATCAAATCGAAGATAAAATTCGATTTTTTTTCAAAAATGAAAATTTGTGCAGTCTAAATAATGTATTAAAATGTATGAAAAAAATGTTAGCAAGTAATTTATTTGGGTAACTTTATATTTTTTAAAAAAAAAAATTAAATGCTTATGGCAATTTGTATTTTTACCTTCTCACGGCAAAATTGCCGAAAATCAAAAATATCAAAAGGTTGTCTCAATTTTGAAATCATTTGAATTCTAGAAATATACTTTCTTATAATATGCAAAAAAAATTTTCAAAATCAGATGAAAATTGGTTTTAATTTAGGCTAGTATATGATTACAATGGATTTTGACGAAAGAGCTCTCAAAAAATGACTGTACGGTTAACTGAGCTCCCTAATATCCACATTGCGGAAGGACTTAGAAGACTGTTTTATTTTACATGGACCTGCCATTACTACATACGACAATCTTACTGGAATTAGAATTCGACACTACCAACCATGAAGCTTACCAACACGACCCTCGGAAAAACAAGGCCCTTCAAAATGAAGAATATCAATATATTACATTAAAGGTGTATTTAATAAAACAACTTTTTTTTTTATCAGCATAAAAAATAACAAATAAAAATAAAATAAACAATTTTTTCAGTTTAATTTATACACAAGCATATTAAAAACAGCATTAAGTTCAGCAACACTTTAATATTCATCCATAGCATTTGTACACGAAACAGTATGGTTCATTCAAGGTCCAAAAGGGTCAAGCTAAAAGATCCATTATAAAAATAAAAAAAAAATTAAATGATGGATTTTCAGTTTTATTTAAAATCTCACTGAAACAATGCGATGAACCTTTGACGAATCGGAATGGTACGCAGACAATTCTTTGAACTGGTTTCCTAGGTTCCACACAACTCCAAGAAATCACCTTGAAAACATTGTTAAAACGCGGCAATGCCTCTCTATGCCACACAAGGTTAACAAAAACTAGTTTAAGTCCATCACCTGTTAAATGAGCTACAATGTTTATAAAACTTATTAAGAATTCATTTTATGAATAATAAAAAAATTAACTATTCTGTAATTATTTCCTGGCCTCACAGATATGCGATAATGTACTATGGGCAAATCCTTTATTGGAAGGGTAGGCATTCTCTTACATTAACTGCCAAAATGAAAACTAATGTACACAAAGATGTCATCTATGATAAAATACAGGTTAAAAGTATGGTTTTTATCCGTGTATGTTTTTTCTTCTTACCTACTTAAACTATACTTTAGATGAATATTGAAAAGAATGTTAAATAACTTACTAACTTTTAAGAATTCAAGATTTTTTTCTTCCTAAGTAAGAAATAATTAACTGTAAGCATTCTTACTCTCATTAGGATAATTTGCAATTTTGAGGGAAGTAAATAATTACATGAATTAAAAAAATTTAATTTATCTGAAGATTACTAAACTGAAGTACACGAATACCAAAGAACTTAAAATTTCAGTACAAGAAACCACAGAATAACTTTCCATATTCTAAAATTTTATAGCACTTACTACTTGTATAATATACATCAATTTGTTTTATACAAAGATAAATACGATAATTCAATTCTAATAGTTCACACAAAATGAGTTAATTTTTTTTAATAACGAAAACACTGAAAAAAATACATATTTCGAAATTTCTGCAACTTTATTAAACAAATGCGTATAAAACACATGTAATTTATCAAAACCATATCGCTCCCTTAACATAATCGATTTTGCTTGATTAAAAAACAATAGTGCACTATAACAGTACTGAAAGTTGAAATATTACAGTTAAAGATATAAAGGAGGGGGGGGGGATGATTTTATTTGGATAAAAATTGGTTTGTTTATGTAGCTCTTTTGAATACTATTAAAAATATAATTTTTTAGATCAGTGAAGTGGGCGAGGCGAAACTTAGCCAATCCAGGTACAACAAAGTCTGACGTTTTAAAAGAGGTAAGATTCCATAGCACAATTAGGGGAAATTATGTCGATGAAAGGGATTTCTGTGATTAGCTGACAAAATTTGTGAGCTAGACTACTATAAGTAATTCTAGATAATCGATTACTAATCAGAGCAAGGGCAGAAGTTCAACCAAAGTCAAAAGAGAATTAAGGGGGAAATGAAATATTAAAATTAAAAATAAGGAAATTTAAATAAATTTCAATAATAAATCCCGAAATATTCCGCTCATTGTGCAACCTTTTAAATTTTCTTCAACACATTTCGTAATTGTATTTAAAGAAGAACGAATACGACTAACACCAGTAAAACACAATCTTAAGTAAATACAATCATGCATCATAACACCCATAAATCTAGAGCGAAAAACACAAATATTTATTTTAACACAGATCTAACACGTAGTTCCGTATTTTATCAATTAAAAAAAAATGAACTGGTAACTGCGAAGGGATTTGTTTTTAAGTATATCTTTTTACCGCTTAGAAAATGTGAAATTCATTTAATTAGTGAAATTTTTAATTAAAAAAATACAGAATATGGGTTTGAAATACGTTTTATTCAATGAAAACGTACTTTTGATGCGAATAAATATTCGCTTATCATAAAAATAATAAATTATATTAATGGAGGAACATTTGACAACGGTGAAACTTGAGCCATCAAAAATTCCACGCTTTTTAAGTGGTTGTTTACATACCAAAAAAAAAAAATTTCAACAAAGGCATTTATTTGAAAGAATAAAAAAATTTGCCATTTGTTTCAAATTACTATGCTATATACGAGGTTTGCCTTTTATTTTTCTAATGCATATAGCTTCAATTTTCATCAACAAATTTATTCATGTCCATTTCTATTGGCTTCGGCAAGTCAAAATAGTCACTGGGAGAGAAATGAGTATCAATCAAGTTAGCAGATTTTGGTCCTTAAAACAACACAATTCACTGCTCTTTAATATTAATAATTTACGCGAATTTCTGATGTCAAAAGACAAAACTAAACATTTACATCTTTATAATTAGGACCTAATTCAATAAGATTAAATTTCTGTAATTACTCAAAATATGTTTTATAATTTTATAAAAATATTGACAATTCAAACAGCTTTCCTAAATCTCGGATATTCCAACAATGTATTATCAAAAGCTATGTCTAGTAAAAAAAAAAATCTTAAATATTTAAGCACTAATTTATACATGCAAAACAGGAAAAACCTCAAATTTTCTTTTTCCAAAATAAGGAAAATTTAACAGTTTCAATCATAATTTCTCCATGGAATTATCAACCGAATCTTCATTAAAAAGGTCATTTAACGAGCGCGAGTCATAATAATTATAACTATCTCCCTCTAGCAAGGGAAAAAACTAGAACTTCAAAATATTGTTCTAAATAAAGTACAACAAAAAAGGGGTGAAGAGGACCAAAAGCTAACAAAAACTTTACAATGGAAAATTTGAATTTGCTTGAGTAAACAACAAATTCACTCAAGCATCTGAAGAACAAAAAATAAATAATAAATAAATTGTAAATCAAATTTAGCAATCAAAAGAGATAAAAATCTTATTAGTACATCATCTCCTAAAATCCATGTCTCGACGTATGAGGGCTTGAGAGGAAGTATTACAACATTATTGATGCCATTCATCTCTCTAAATCCTAACACAAATAATTAACTTATGTTCTTCCCAGAAAAGTTCTCCGACTCCACAATAAAAATCGATCAATTTTTCTTAGAACAATTTTAATAACAGAGTGGCATAACTAAATATGCACTGGAATTATAAAATATAATGAATATATATAAAAAAAAGTGTAAAACTACAAAGAATACGAAGAAAACATTACTGTTTCACAACCACAACATGCAAACATGTATACACTGGAAAATAATTTGAATTGCAAGAACCTCTGAAAAAGGTACTTGACCGACGACACAAGCGTTGTCATACACTTCGAAAGAAAACAAAGCTATACATGCATACAGTCTAGACACGATTCCAATAATCACACCGGTCAGCTGAGTCAGGGGAAAAAAAGTACTAACGCGGAAATAATTTTTTTTTTTCCTTAATTACATGCACTTACCTCTTAAATCTCTCGGTTCCGCACATCTGGAAACAAATTAAATATCCATCATAGTACGCAAACTAAACAACGATGCAAGGACAAAATAAAATTTAAATAATATACCACTTTAATACGATCAATAGAAGAATTCGTAGGTCAACGAACCGAACAGAGAATTACAGAAAGTTATGACAAGCCACACAGAAGTAAACACAGCGCAAGTTAGTTGAAGTAAACCCTCCTTCCAAGACCGCAAACATAATGGGTAGAATTCCCTTCTGTGAGAGAGAGAAACACTCATGTGTTCCCAATGGTTTGACCAGATGAAAATATTGGCGAGAGTAATTGGCGAATAAAGCGCCAAGTGCTATTTGAGTGCAAGGTCAGGCGCTTTTCTCTTTTACTCGTGTAATAAAAGGAAGAGTTTTGGAGCATGCGCATTGCGTGTATTAAGAATGACACGGAATCTACGCACTGAGAAACATTAGTTACAACGTGACGGGATAGTTGAGAAAGAAAAATAGCTGTGTTTCGGAGAAATTGACGTGTATATACGGGGTAATAAATAGGTATTAATATTTCGGAAGATACCAATTACTGGCCCACTTATCGAGCACATTTCAAATTGTCACGAAAAATCACTTTAGAAGTAAAAAAGAATTGGACAAAACAAATGCAAGAAAGTTTTTAAAAAAAATCACACAACAGTTTAACATATTCAATGAAAAGAAAGAAATTAATGAAGAATTTGGAAAATAAACAAGAATTTACCGACAAAATTAACTATATACAGAGAAAAATGAAACAAGTATGTAGCAAACGATCTGGCTGCAAGATCAACTTTTAAAAATTATGTAAAACTCAACTTTATATATAGAAAGCTATTAGCCATAAAAAAAAATTATGTAAAATTCAATTAATGCAAAATACAGAAGCATTTTTTTTATTTCGAACACTGTTAAACACATAGGATGAGTGTTTATTAACATTACACTCAAAACAACACAAGGCCTTTTGGCGACCGTCCTCGTAATTTTGAGCCTAGTGAGTGAGTGAATATTAACGTTGCACTGTTCAGCTACACGAGGGCTTTTGGCGACGGACCACGTAATTTTGAACCATGGTCAAGTGACGTGGACGACACCTGAGCTGGCACCCCCCTTCTCCTAACTACCACACCAAAGGGAGGACATTTCAGCTCTCGACAGATTTAACGTGCATCGCTGCCCTACACGGCGGGTCTTTAGTGGTACTGGGCTCGAACTCATGACACGCCTGCCATGATCCGATACCTTGACCACTGGGCTACCGCAGCCCCTAATTTTGAGCCTAGGTCATGTCACAAAGACGATACCTCAGCTGCCACCCCTTCTCCTAAATTCCACACAACGCGTTCGCGAGAACTTTGAGGCTCAACAGATTTATCATGCATCAGCCTTTCTACACGGTAGGTCTTCAGTGGCATCAAGAATTTAAAATCGCGACTTGACAACGCCGGCTACAAGTTCATGATCACAAGGCAACCAAGGCCACTTTAAATACATAGGGAATCAATACTCAAATTCTGCAAAAAAAACATCTACCTAATATATTTATTTATGATACACAAATTTATGTCAACAGATGAATAAAAATGTGTCAGTGACAAATGTTTTAAATTAATGTCAAAACAGTAGATTAATTTAGACTATTTTTAGACTGAGTCGTTATAAATTGCATGAGAGTATCAAATTTAACGATTATTGTTACAAAAATATTAAGGGGACACAGTATGATTCAATTGACCAAAATCGGTCAAAAAATCAAATTTATTTTCTTAGCCTAAATTACTTTTTATGTACTTTTCTATAATCTCACAAAATTTGAAAGTTCTAAACGTAAAAAACGCAGAATTATGATAGCTTTCACGTTCGTTTTTATTCACATTTCTATAGAAAATCAAAACTTTAAACTCACTTATCTCAGAAAAATAAAATAACTAGTTTGTCTTCATTTAAAATGCTAAGGCTTTTTTTCTACTTCGCCTAATGCTTTGAAAATTTTTTTACCTATTTCTAATAGTACATGTAACAAAAGTTGGTATGCATTTTTGAATCAAAGCAATATTTATTTTTTAAAAATAGTTGAACTCAGAATTTATGCATTTTTTAAGGAATTTTCAATAAACATTCATAAAAAAAAGTATTGTATGAATACCAATCACGTTAACGCAAAACACATACCAACTTTTATTATACATAGTTTGACGTACTTATAAATCAAATTTCATGCATCTACGTACATTTTTGTAGGAGGAGTAGCATTTTGAAATCACTTCACAAAATTTAAGTTTTTTCCTTAAAAAATTACATATCTAGTTTTTTATGAAATTTTGAACACAAAATCTGTTTAACATAGTATACTTACATAGGAGACAACAAAAAAAATTTTAAAAATCCTTAAATTAAAAATTTTTGCGTAAATCGTACCATGTCCCCTTAATGCTTTTCAATGAAAGGAATTTCAGATGACTGAAAGATATTCTTGCAATTTTAAATATAGATAATCATAATACTGCATTGCATAAAATATATTAAGCAGTATTATATATATATATATTATACAATTGGAGAATTAATCACTTCATGGCCATTTTTTACCAACACAAAAAAAAAACGTTCAGTACAATTTTCTTTCGCTTTTATAAGCACACATCTAATCTGCTGTGTGTGTGAATATTTTTTAATAGTAAATATTCCCCCATATTAAAACACAACGATATGCCAAAAAGGATGCGTTTAACACTAAACATTAAAAAAATATATCAGAAAATTTACAAGTTAAAAGGCGCATACCAACAAGATAGATTTTGTTAATCTAAACCTTAACCGATAATGTAATTCAACTACAGTCGGACCTCTATATAACGAAGTTGCTAAATCCTAGAAAAAAGTTCGTTTCTAGAAAAGTCGTTATATAGAGGTTCATCTCTCTTTTAATATACTTTATAAACCACATAAAACAAATTTTAAATTTATAAACACTATATATTGAAAAAAGTAATTGTTCACGCTTTTTTAAAATTCATATATGTTTATTTTATATACCTTACCCATCAAAAAAAGAAAGAAAAACTGCAAGGAAAACAAGAAAAAAGAACATCGAAGAATTCACTGTATTTTCAATACTAAGGAAATAATTTTATACTAAAATTAATGAATTTTAAGAACATTTTATAATTTAAAGCATACAAGTAATATTAAGCATACATTATTTTATAATTAGAACACGGGGAGAAGAGACAACTTCACTGAGGGTGAATGAGTGAATGAATATTAACATCAAACTGTTCGGCTACACGAGGGCTTTTGGCGACGGACCACGTTATTTTGAACCATGGTCAAGTGACGTGGACGACACCTGAGCTGGCAACCCCTCTTCTAACTACCACACCACACCAATGGGAGGACGTTTGAGCTTTCGACAGATTTAACGTGCATCGCTTCCCTACACGACGGATCTTTAGTGTGGTACTGGGCTCGAACTCAAGACATGCCTACCATGATCCGATACCTTGACCACTGGGCTACAGCAGTCCCCAAAACTGCACGAGGGGAAAGGGAGATCTCAATTGTAAACTACGGCTAAGTGACGCGGGCTACAATTGAGATGACACTAATCTATAAGCTTTCACGTCAAAAAAATCGGTACTTTGCGCCTCAACAATCAAAGATAAAGTTATTCCTAAATAATACGGACATATTTTTTTATACCTACT
>BMAV01012336.1:0-17446 GCA_019973955.1 Trichonephila inaurata madagascariensis | reverse complement strand
CTGGGTGGAGAAGATAAAACATTTTTATTTCAATACCTCTTTTTAACTAGAGAAAAAAAATGGTGTTAACCCTATAAAACTGCGATTTAAAACTTAAGATGTATTGTACGCATCTTGGAAAAAAAAAAAAAGTTTTCCTGAAACCATAATATTGAACACATATCTGGATTAGATGAGCTACTACCGAGAGAGAGTTTGTGAACTGTTTTTAACCATCATATTCGAAATGTATCACGGAAATTTTAAAAGTTCAAATTCGCCATGTGATAAAAAGATTAAAGAGTTTTGTTTCAGAAATATTTTTTTTTTCTTTTCCAATGGGGCTGCCGATTGATATTTTTATCATTGCAGACCTAGTACATTCCCCGGGAGCTGATATTACTTT
This sequence comes from Trichonephila inaurata madagascariensis, assembly GCA_019973955.1. Lineage (NCBI taxonomy): Eukaryota > Metazoa > Arthropoda > Arachnida > Araneae > Nephilidae > Trichonephila > Trichonephila inaurata. The sequence continues at coordinate 17,061 of BMAV01012336.1, read as the reverse complement.
TTAGTGTGGCACTACATAGGGTACATAGACACTACAGAGCTCTGACGATGCGAACTTGTTCTAGGAATTTAATTTTTCCGAAAGCATTCAAGCCAAACAGGTACTCAAGTATCTTGTACATGCCGCATAATCATACGATATGGACGCTATCGGTTTTCTGCATCATGAAAATCCACCGACTTGGGCCAGGGTCAAATCTGCAACCGTGGGGGAACCAGGCAAGCACCAAACCAACTACGCCACCTAGCAGGCTGTTTCAAAAATATAAAGCACTTTCCGTTAACATTTTCTGTTTTATGCAAGCCTAATTGAACAATAGTTTTGAACAGTTATCATTTACATCAGAGGTTCCCAAACTTTTTTGTCTCAGACCCCTTGCCCTGTTTTTCGGTTTCCGGTAGACCCCTGCTTATCTAATATTGAATTTTTGAAAATTTATCAACTTAAATGACTTTTTAGCAGCTGGTACTACTAGTTACTTTAAAAGAATTCAATTTCTAACTAGTGAAATATAGCGTTTAAAACTTAAGAGAAGCACATGTTAATGAATCAAATTAATACATAAAATAATTGAACAACAAACAAATGCCTTTAAGGAGAGGGAGGAATCTGGTGCTTCAATAACAAATTTTCAACATTTAATATCAGTTTAGTCAGGTTTAACCCTAAATCTCCTTTGTTAGTAAGAGTCCAGTTTTTGTTTTTGAGACAGGCAAACTACTTCTCATTTGGAAAAGCAATTAAAAACTTTCTCACGATCTTCCATAATTCGTGACAAATAACAGGTATGTCTTTTTTTAAAGCCGAAATTGATGATATCCGTTTCTAAACTTTATTTTAAGAATTTTGTTAGGGCCTATTCTGATCAGTTCCTATTGTAACATGACTATTTTTTCAATGTGACTATGAATTTACTGTCTAGTGTGGTATTACTATAAAAAAAGCAATCTCAAACCTAGTTTCAAAATCTGAGTAAAGGGCATTTAAATGTTGAACGTAGGGTAAAATGTCCCGACAGATTGTCTGTGACAAATTGAGAAAATTTGTGACGTCCAATATTATACTTCTTTAGCTTAATTCTGGAAAGAAATGCTTAAAAATGGTCCTTGTCTTAATAAATCTTATGCTGTCATCTATATAGTAACCACAATAACCTCACTAAATTTAGTAAATAAATCAGTTAAATTGGTAGAATCTGGTTTCCCCTAGATCAAATTTTTAAAAGAAATTAAAGTCCTGATCTGATTTAATGAGAGTCAATATTATAGACTCCCATTTATACCTCATGGACCCCCAAATTATTTTTTCGCTGGCGTAGACCCCTTGCAGGTCATCATAGACTCCTGGGGGTCTATATAGACCACTTTGGGAATCACTGATTTACATCAAAATATGTGTAAAAAAATATGCAACTTTTGATCTTATTCTCATTTTTTTTTTTAATTCCAGTTTACATATAGATTTATATAATATATTCATCAATAAATTTTAATTCATCAAGTCTGAGAAAAAGAATTTTTTTTAATACAAAACGTCTCATATGCAAGTGTGTCATTACATCAAATCTCAAGAAATTGAACGTGGAAGGTCATCGCAACAGCATATCGTCTGTGATGAAAAGGTCTAAGGTGGTTGCATTCTCAAGACATTAATTTGGCATAAAATGGAAGTGGTTGAAAGGTAATCTCGAACATATCTTGCCGAATGAATGAATTTTAGGATGTCGTTTTCAGCAAAGGAAGGCACACTTCCGTTTTTTACGATTGATGGATTTCACTCACTTCGGAGTAGCAATAACAGGATATGAAGAAAGAGTAATAAACTGTGCATCCGTGCAAAGCGAAAATAGAAACATTTCAGTTTGACAAGATTATCAAGCATGAACTGAAACTCTTGCATTTTTTTTTTCCCTAAGAAATTTCTTACTAGAGATCGTATAATATTCATTTTTACAGCGGAGATAGTGAAACACTATTCTGATTGGGTTAAATAATTGGTTTAATTCAGATCACAATAGAGCTACACAACAAATTAGTGTAATTTTTTTACCTCCATTTTATAAACTGAGTGAATATAACTCTTTCAAATTTTGCCACATAAAACAAAGCATTAAGTGATCCCGAAAGATTTTTTGCTGTTGTTACTTATGCCACCTGATCGACAGTAACATCAGATCAAGGCCCACGAAATTCATCGCGGCTAAGGGCTAGAATTTTAGGCCTGTCGTTACCCTTAACGCTTTGAGCATCTTGCAGATGACAGTACAATTTTGCACGATTCCACCCCAATTTTGAGGGAGAACACTCTGGGGGTGGCCAGAGGCCTCCCATCAACCTCACGAGAGAACACGATGGCTATTTAGAGCACCCCCATGCCACGAAAGCACTATACATTTACAAACAACCATACCTTTTCCGGCATTCGACCCTACCCCTAACCCAGGCCCTACAGCACCGGAGTCAGCGTCACTAACCACTATACCGGACTGAAGGATTTAAAAAGCTTATTACTCAGCCTAATGCTCTTTCCAAGAAATCATGATTCGAACACATCAATCTCCGGCCATTAATACGGAGTTCTGCTATGAACACATCAACGATGAGGAGTGAGAGTTTATTAACATCGCACTATAAAACAACACGAAGGCTACTGGCAAAATGTTTAAAGCAGGGGTGGGCAGACTTTTCCAGGGCATGTGGGCTACTTCTAATTTTTTCAAGATGTTGCGGTCCACCCAGTAGGCGTAAGTGTAGTGAGCTAAAAAAAAAAGTATACAATACAGTCGGGCCTCCATTTTACGAATTTCTTTATTTAGCGAAATTTTTCTTGAATCCAAGAACATTTTCCGATTTTCTTCGTAAAATTACCTGCAAATAGCGAAGAGCATTTTCTATTCAACGAAATGTTCTCTTACGATTAGATTTTTTTTCCGTATTTTTTAAAATACCGTATCTTCTCGAATCTAAGCCACACTTTTTTTCTCAACGTTAATGCTACTAAAAATCGGATGCGGCTTAGAATCGAAGGGGAAAAGTTGTTGGATGGGGTATTTAGAGCAATTACAGCTTCATGCATGTATTTAAGTTTATATAATACTGATAAAATAATTAATTATTCACAATTTCGTAAAATTGGATAACGACAAGCCATTTTAGACTATTTTTCAATTTTCACAAAATCTTGTTGAAAATTTGGGGTATGACATAGAATCAATGGCGGGTTAGATTCGAATAAATACGATATTTCTGGACTTTCGTAAGATGAAATGTTTATTAGGTTTTAGTGAAGGCGGTCACCCCAAAATGTCTTGGCGGTCCACCAGTCGATCGCGATCGACTTAATGCTCACCCCGGGTTTAAAGGAACCGAGCTCATCCGAAAGGGATGTAGATCTACAAACCGATCCCTCGGGAACAACCATCCTCGCGTTTAGTCTTTATTGAAGACGGATCTCGTAATTTTGAACTTCTGTCAAGTGACGAGGACAACACTTGAGCTGACACCCTTCTCTCCTAACTTCCACACCACACGTACGAGAGGATGTTTGAGCCTTGACATTTTGATGTTATCCCCGTTAAAGTGAACACTATTTCAGGAGTAAGCATTAAGTCGATTGCCATCGACCTGGGGACCGCCAAGACATTTTGGAGTGACCGCTTTCACTAAGACCTAAGACGAGCATATTAATCAAACATCGACGCCAACTAGATAGAAGAATCAGCTTCTCACAATCGCGCGCGATGCGATCGTGTTTACTAAAGCAAATAATTTGATGAATTTGCAGATGACACGTGCACCTTCATTGGAAAAGCACGAAGACGTTTAAATACGTGCTGTAGGGGGAATGCGATCACCTCGATGCCAGCAGTAGAAATTAGTTTTTACTTACACGCCGACTAAAGGGAAGAATAAACGTTGATGATCAGCTCTTCCGCGATCGCCCGAAATTGGCTATTGAGACTTCACCCTAAGCCACGCGTTTCCGCGGATTGGGTTCTCGTGGTAACATTCCATCCTGCGAAGGCGCGGGAACCGGCAGCGAACATGCTAAGTACACATGTCGATACAGTACATACAACGGCTCTTATGTTTGTATTTTGCTTTAAACGTAGTTCTATTGCATTAAATATATATATATATTATTTTAGTTTTGTAAGCAAGAATATATTCCGTATTTATTATTAAGTTATAAGAAATGTTGTAGACCATTTTTTAGCACATTACACCAACGCCACTGGGTGAACCGAAACACTTTGGAAAAATTAGAAATAGCCCGTACCCTGGAAAATCTGTCCACCCTGCTCTATTTGTTCAAATATTGATTTAAAGCGCTAAACAATACTAATAATTTTCTTCGCTGCTATGTATGTATGATTTATTTCTGATCATACATTCAGGAAAATTCTTTTGTTTACTTCACAAAACAAAAGTATTCGACGAATATGCATTACTTGAGTACTGTATATAAATAAAGTCACGATTCTTTAGTATAAAACAATAAGCCAATTAAACAGTTAATTTATTCTTAACTATTAATTTCGTCAATAGAATTTAATAAGAGCGCGATTCAATTATTTTTTATTAATTTAACATGCTATTTAAATGAATTTTAAACCTCATTTAAAGTTCATTGAACAACTTAAATATTGTACTGTTTATAATAACGTTTAACAAAACAATCCTTTTACTAACAATAGTTACTAATTTTATGTCAATAATTTGCCGCTCCGTAAAAATTAACTTTTTTAAAAATAAAATTGATCCATTTGATATTATCCATAGTATAAATGAGTATACATATAAATAAGTGTATATATGAGTGTACACACACTCTTTTGCGAATTTCTAAATTTTGTTAACTTTTTCCTGGAACCAAAATCCTGGTATATTGATAGATGAATCTCTAATTTAACAAATTTTCCACACAATGAACTTTTTTTCTAAATTTAGAGACTTCGTTAAATAGAGTTCCGAAAATATAGCTTGCACGTTTGTAGAATACTTTTGTTAAGTATGTAAAATAAAATTTAGTTTTAACAGAAATAGAAAAACGCTCTATTGAAAATATTGAAAACAATTTTATATTTCGAGTAAGTTTACAAGGTGGTTTTTCTAAGAAAGATGTTTTTTTAAACTATGTTTATATTCTAACATTCTATCATGTCAGTAAAAATAAAAATTTGAGAAAAATGAATAATTCAGTACTTTTTTAAAAAGAAAATAAAACATCAAGAGCAATACAATCGATCGAGTTCATGGACACAATAATTACGACTAAACTGCTAAGTAACAGGCATAAATGAATTGGATACCGTCCACACAAAAGGGGAAAAACTGCAAGTTAACATTATTAAAGAGAGTTTGAAGATGAGGAAATAAGACATCAAGCAAAAACAACACGTGAAAAAAATAGTTGATCAGAAATTTGTCACTGTTGGGAAAAAAGATTTGAAATTTCGCAACGAAATGCGCCGATTTAAGAAATTTGAGTCACAATATTAGTCACCATGATTTAGATCTTGAAGAAATATGCCTGTCAAGATAGCCAATCTAAGATAAAATAAACAAGATCTGTTATTCATAGTCGTTTACGTGCTGATTGTGAGTAGTACTCTCTTGCTGCTACATATCTTCAAACTACAATGAGTTTAGGGGAACATAATGAATTTTTAAAATTTATTTTATTGCTTCTTAAAGAATTATCATCGTTATGTCTGTCACTTACAAGGAATAAAAACATAACATTGTAGAGATATATTTAGAAGGATTATCTCCGATTAAGCTAGCGATACATTATATGATTTCATAACAGATGAGAGAAATTACCCGTAAGAACACAAACTGATCACGTCACATTTTGATATTTTGCGTGGGCTTTACAGAAAATTTCAATACTCCACACATTTAGATTGATGACTAAATTTTTTTTAATGATAATCACACATAATAAAGCAAAAACAAAAATACCTGAAGAAAAACACAGTCTGTATAAATTAAGTACTACTACACTTTCAATTATAATGAAATGTGTTTTTTTAAGCGATTAGAATTGTGTTGCATAAATTTATCTGGTTTTTCAAACAAGCAATAAAAAAAGACATTTCCCATAACATCTGCCAATGAAATGGGATTCAAATCATCTGCTCCTATTAGAAAGTTCTACCGTATTTACTCGAATCCAAGCCACGCCTTTTTCCCGATACTAACTCAACTGAAAATCGGGTGAGGCTAAGAATCGAAAAAATTGTTCGTTGGATGGGGCAATTAGAGTAATTGCAGGTTCATGCATGTATTTAAAAGTTTATAATACTGGTAAAATAACTAATTATTCACTTCGTATTAATTTTCATTTTAAATTTATTTTAATTTTGTAAAACTGGATATCGATAAGCCATTTCACACTATATTTCATTTTTCACAAAAACCTATGAGAATTAGGGTTGAGGCTTAGAATCGATGACGGCTTAGATTCGAATAAATACGGTAATTATATTGTTTACATTTATTTCCGACAGAATTAATTACCGTCATGGATTACATTTTTTAATGAATTGGCTTCCTTTTGCTCTTACGATAATCCAACTGCTTTAGTGAATTAAGCAGTATGCAATACACCATTATTCACATTTATGTATTATAGCATTTTATACAACTGGATATTTCTTTTAAAAATATAAAAAGTGGTAAGAAACTGTTATAATTATCCATCAAAAAGATATTTTACAAGCAAAAAAACTATGTATTAGACTATTTAAATAGAACCAATTTAAAAAAAAAGACTTCCATAATATTTTACACTTTAGGGTGTAATATTCAAATTATGATTTTAAACAATCAATGTCTTTCTGATTAACAATTACTAGTCAAAGAATCAATTCTACAAGTATATTTTGAAGTTAATACAATATATCTCTCGCAGGAATCTAAGCATCTATATAATCCATTCAAAAATTATATATACCAATGTTCATTAAAAAAAAAATGTTTTTGTGGAAGCCAAATTTGCCTGTCATTAGGACTTCAACAAACATTACTAGTGTTTCTGTCTATTCATATGCTAACCTTTAATTCCAAACTGATTTAAACACAAAAAATTATATTTGAAGGAAAAAATTTTCATAAATAACACTCAATTACTTCCTTTACAAGTTTAACAAAACTGTACCTTTCTTTCCATCAACTTTCTCATTCTGTTTTACTTTTCCTTTGAGAAAATTTTTACCAGTTTTGATGTACTCACACTCTAGAGCAGGGTCTCCAAACATTTTAGTCTAAAGATGACATTCTTCTCCATTAAACCCTAAGGACCAAAACCTAGCTATCTTATATCAACATACTATAATTTTGAATCATGTGCAAATTTTGTTTCAGAATTAACTGGTGAGTGAGGAGACTCTGTTCAGGGTAGATTTTGCAATTGAAATTTTAGATGCTTTAAAAATACATTTCAAAACTTGTTTTTCCATATTCTGATGCATTTGTAAGCAACATCAAAACTTTTCACAGCGTAGTGATAGTTTTTAAAAAATATTTAAAGGCATCATTGCTGGAATATTTTTTTAAGTCTTTGACTCACATAATCTGATAAGCTGCATAAATTTCTTTTCCAAGGATTTTTCCTCTTTCGGAATTACTTATTTGAGTGAAAAAGCTTCCTCCAAATATGACAAAAAATACTGATCCAAGCTAACAAATGGGCATTTGAAATCAATGCTAATAATTTCCACTAATATAAATTCTTTAATCTACTGCAAGCAATGATCATTTGAAAGTTTCAGCTAAATAAATCTTATTAATCAAGTTTTATTTTTTTATGTGAATTACTTACAAATGTTAATGATTGTTAAGTTTTTAAGTATCATCAATTAAACTGTTCAATTTCACTATGTATGTCAGTTATTGTATTAATAATTGGTTAGTATGATTTACTTGTATTTTAAATTTTACAATGTAATCGAAATTAACATTGATGGCGCTTGCAGGCCAGTCTTGCCCACAGGCTGTAGAATTCCGAGACCTTTGCTCTAGGACAGCGATTCTAAACCACTGTGCTGTGGCACTTTTGTATGCTCTGTTCTGCCAATTTTTTTAAAAATTATACTCTGAGAAATAAATACGATCCGGAACCAAATCATTCTCTGCCATTTTATAAAAATAAATTTAAGGCATTCGTAGCACATTTAACATTCTTTTCTAGAAGTGAATTACAGAAAATTAAAATTTTCTTAAACTTATTTTCTAATTAGTGTACCACCAAATTCTAAAATTGTTAAAAGTGTACCACAAAAACAAAAAAAAGGTTGAGAATCACTGCTATAAGACATGCGTTATAAAAACTGGACACCATGGTACACTGGGGCACATGCCAGAAGTGCTATTGCAATCAAGAAAAGTCTGCTAAAAATTGTTAAATTAATAAAAAAGGCATAGAGATAAAAAAAAAATTAAAGGCAAAAGTTAAAACTTATGTTGTCTCCCTTTATCGTAACATCATTGTTGAAAGTTGCTGTGAGTTGTTTTTATATTAATCTTAAAGTATATATATATATATACACAGTATTGATCTTTCATATATTCATTCTAGTGCAGTCAATAAGTAAAATTGTGGAGGAATTTTAAAGGCAGGAAAAAATTTTGGTCCTCTTATAGCAATAATTTCAAACATAATGGGACGAAAACACTTATATTTATACGTAATGCATTAATTTGTTGCTATTTTAATAATAAATTAAAATATAATAAATTTTAAAAAATAAATTGAAATAAAAATTTTTGACTGTGCTGCACTTTTTTTCATGTATTTTGATTTTTTTTACAAATTGTAGCTTATATTATTTATGATTTGTTAAGTAAAGTATGTGTAAAATATAATACTAACATAGAATAATGAAATATTTTTAATATTAGAGAATTTGAACTGAACTCAGTGATGCACAACAGCCCATGAGGGCCAAGGCCTACCGTGCCTATCTCACTTTGCGTGACCTTAGGCACTGGGGTGTATAGGCAGATATTTCTGTCAAGTAGTCAGTCTGACATTTCCAACATTCCTCAGTTACAAGAATTGGTTAAAACAGATTAGATAAACCTTCAAACAAAATTCCTGAAAATTTTTAATGCTTCATGTAAAGTTTGGAAAGTATAGCTAAATATCTAGCTGATATTAACCCTGATGACATATACAGCTGGAAAATGAACCCATTTTCTTGTGACCCAAAATATAAACCTACTATAATGACAAATGAAGTTCTTCAAAATCTGCTTGAGATCAGCAAAAGTAGCAGTTAAAAACAAAAATGCATACTTGCCTATTTTTGAAAACGACTAAGCATAAAATAAAATGTGATCGACATTTCGAACAGATCTTTAAAATAAAAGTGCACAAACATTTAAAATTTTATAAGGCAATGCATGATGGCAATATTTTTTTTAAATAATGTGAAATTTTATTCACAACAGTTATTTTGATATAAAAGTTACTCAGAAAAAAAAACTACTTTTGTATGAACTTGATTAATAAAAACTCATTTACTTAGGTAAATTTAAAGGCATGTATATAGTTACATATAAGAAAATGACTTTACAATAAAGATGCTTTTATAAAAAAAAATACATAGAAATGACTCAACTTTTAGATTATATTTACAAAAGAAATACTACACAAATAGAAATTAAATACTTAAATTAATAGTTGATATCAGGACTACAGCCAACCAATAACCATTAAGAACACGAAATATATCAAATTTCCGAGGCTTCTTCACAGAGCAAGCATTGAAAACTTTATAGAGTAGAATATATTTATGACTGTTCATCAATTTTTTAAAGTAAAGGAATAGCACCCGTTTCTGATGTCAAATATATTAAATAATAAAAGCAATTTACAATTAGGTTGTTTTTTTTCTCCCTTTAAGTATGTAACATCTCTCACTTTTTTTCCCCTTGCATTACTTCAAAAGCCTCCGCCATAAATAAAACTAAACTTTCAAAGGATATCCCATATACTCTAATTCATTAATATTATGTTGATTAATATTTTCTCAATGGAATTTGTAATCAAATTAGGAATTGCAAAAAGGTCCTTTTGAATCTGATATTTTGCAGGATCAAAGTAACTGACCACAATAGGATACAATTTATATCACAACTAACAGCAGATATTGTAGCAAAAAGATTTCGGCTCATTCCATTAATTACACTCCTTTCAATTAAAAGTTCACTAATCACAGCAATTTCTTTTAGACTTCCCATATCAATACTGCTTGGTAATATCAGATTTTGGAAAAAGTTTCCACAAAGACCATCATTATAAGTTGCAGTAAAATGTGCATTATGTTCCTCAAGAAAAGATAAACAGTATTTCCCCAGCCGATTACATTCGACTCAACATCATCCTCAAGAAAATGATCCGATTTTGAGAAAGTACTATTTGATTTAAGATTTGAAGGGTGCTTTAGAGTTTTTAAACAATGAATATATTGATATTAATATACTGATCTCAGCAAGAAATTATTTGTCAGTACAACATATGCCTTGCAGTGCACTTTTTTCTTTCTGGGGATGAGTTAGTATAATCAAATTTCTTTTATGTGAAATTCTTTATACATTTGGAAGTATATTTGACCTTGTTACACAATATGGTAAACAGAATAGCCATTGAAGTTTAAATAATACAAACACGGCTAAAATAAAAAATCTTTCGAATTCTTGAAAGTTGCTACAGTGGTGGGGGGATGTTAAAGTGATAACTATCAAGAAAACAAATCATTTGCCAACATGAAATGTAGGGAATACCCACACATGCAATGCACATACCACATGTGTTCTAGAAAATTTTACAGAGAAAGGAAAAAAATAATAAATTGCTCAACAAAACTGTGTCTATGAATCAGTCAGGAACCAATAGCTAATGAAATACAATACATAAAAAGGGCAAACTTTGAAAATTTTTTTTAAAAAACTTAATCATAAGGAGTTCTATAGTTTGTCTATTTATTATGTTGTCGTTTTGAATAAAAACAATAAATATGAGCTGTAGGAGAGAAAATTAATTAATAGTAATATTGTGAAAATGCCTAAAAATGAACAATCTAGGCATAAAAGCGTAATAATAAAAAGCTAAATAGCATAAATTTTACATGCAAAGCATATGGAAATATCAGGATAGAGGCCAAAGAGAGTTCAAGATTCAAGTATTTTTCAGAAAGCTATGGTTATGTAGTGAAAAGACATTCACTTTACTTCAACTAATCTATACAAGAGTAAACTTTCGGGATCAAATGACATAAGGGTAAAATTAATTGATATTTCCTTACATGTAAAGGAAATAAAAAGTTCTAATCAACATTTTTTTTTATTTTGCATTGTTTTTCTTCTTTTTATTGATTTCAAACAACGTTATGGTAGCCTTTTTTGGTGGAAAAAAATAACCTAAAAGAATGCCATGGCATGAAAGGTTCAAGAACTGTTGCTCTGGAACTGCACAAAAACAACTGCCAATAGGCCTCAATTGTTAAAACACAATCAAGTATTAAAAGAATATTTTGAAATTGTACATTAAAATACGCCTAAGCACGAAAAAATCCTGGGTACTTACATATTATTGCAACCTGTTGGCAACACTATATGAAACAAAGCACATGATTGTCAATTCAGCACATACAACACATGTGAAATTTGGATTGCCAGCTTGGCAAATTATCTTGAATGTTGGTGAGTGTTATGATAATATGTAAGTGCCAAATCCTGAGATACTCTAACACGATGCGAGACTTTCTTTAGTCAGAAACAGTACAAAAAATTTAAGTCTGTGCCATATTAAATGTCATTAGAAATCTCTTGCAATGTTAAGTTACTAAACAGTTTCAACAAAAGCAGGATCTTTACTGTATAAATAAATCTTTAGTGTATCAAAAAAATAAGCTACATAAGAAGGAAATTTAAGAGGTAAAATTATCTAACTGTATGTGAAATAATTTACCTATAAAATAACTGATCTTAGTTGAGGCATATCAAAATTATACAATCATAATTATCTGATAATTATCCTGAAAACATAATTACCTGATTGCAAAATTTAAACTTTTATGATTCTTCCATAATTTTGAAAAAAATCAACTGGTGACAGGAAATTCACACTACAAAGGCACTCAAAGGTAGGTGAAAGCACAGTAGCTAAAAAGTGAATTGTGCAGATACATTATGGAACAAAGAAAGAAGCTTTATAGACAGAACGATAATAGTAAAAAACACCATCCGGTCACGAGGCAAAACAACAAACCAAAGTTCAGTAGTAAGGTATATGATCTCCCCTAACTACAATGGTTGCATGACACCATCCATTCAAACGCAATACCAAATTATCCAGCAGTTCTTGAGGCAAGAGTTGCAATTTTTCAAGAAACATCTGTTTCAACCGTCTGGTGTTCCCTGGAGAATACGATCCTGCTACCAGGCATCTCCCTAAAATACCACACAAATACTCAATAGGATTTAAATTAGAGGTCCACCTAGCTAATCCATTCTACAGATATCCTCACTTTCTAGAAGCTGTTGAATAGCAAAGAACCTGTGTTAATGTGCATTGTTGTATATGAAAATAAAGTCTAGACCAATGACACCTCAGAACAAACACACGTGTGAAAGGATAATTCCAACACAGTAATAATCTCCAGTAAGAAAGCCATTTAAAAAAATATGGAACTCTGTTCATCCATTCAACATAATGACTTTCTACATAAACTAATAGTCTCTTACCCTGATGTTGGTGGGATGAAATTGTGTCCCCATCTCCAGTGGTGTAACATACACCCCTGCATTGCGGGAAGGCCCGAAGTCTGACTGAAACCAACTACATACCCTTTGTAAAATCTGTCTTGAGGCCCAAAATCTGACTTTGCAGGGGGTCCTAATATTCTTCGTTACACCATTGGCACTGAGAATCATAATTCAGACTGAAACAACTCTCATTAGTAAATAGAACTAGCGTGACTACAATGATGAGATGTCTAGTCTTTATGTTCTAGACACCACTATCAATGAGATCACCAATGGGCTGCTGTTACAGGTGGTTGTTTAGGATGATGGCTGAATAGGTCACTTTTATGCAGATGTCTCTCAGTAAACCTCGATACCCATCACCTGGTTGCCAAGCAATGTTGCTCGATGTCTAGCTCCAGTCTCTTTTCCCCTGTAGAACGATATACCAGTCATCACAAGCCATTGTTTTCATCTGCCGATTACCAACAATCCTTATAGTTGTACCTGTCATTTAAAAGGCTGTCCAAGCTCTTGAAACTATACTTATGTGCAACACTCGAACTCTACATCACTCTTCCAGTTCACCAATTATTCTCTCATATGTAAAGGTATCTTGATGCTTTCTAGAAGTCATTATGAACATATAATTTCCCTTTCAAGTAATATTTGGAAATGTGTCCTTTTTAGGTTGCCTATGCTCTGCACATGTGCATTCCATATGTTTGATGTCACAGTGCCAATACTTGCATATGCATCATCTTTCTACTGAGCTGCCTTTTCAATGTACTAGTCACAAAAAGCCCCTTTCAACAATTTCATGGTTGTGTATTGAAAAAAATATTTACTGCTGAAGTTTTCAAAGTTATTGTATTTAGCAACACAATTAAATCACTTTTAACAACTCAGACATACTTTCATAGTTAATATCCAAGTCTTAAACACAGCATTCATATGACTACATTTAACGCATTTTATTTATTTATTTTGTATGCTTACATATTTTTGCATTCAAAGTGTATTGATTCTCAATGATAAAAGTTTAAACTTTTACTTTGTCTCTAATCTTAAGCCTTTAGATTCAATGTTAAAAAATAAGATCAAAACTCTAGCATTTTCAGATGATGTGAAGAGATTATCACATGTTTACTATCAATTCATATAGACTTCAATTTACATCACACTCTGAAGAAATATGAAGGCTGTTGGCAAAGGCCTTTATCAATTCATAAAAGAATAAATAGTAAATGAATAATATTTTGAAATGTTCAACATGAATAACAGAAAACAAATTAATATAGCATTGGAACATATTTAAAGAAGAATTATCGTTGTTATATAAAATTTTTAGAGATAATTTACCCCTTAAATATTCAGACCCAATCGAAATATTTTTTTAAAAAAGTAAAATATCAAATAAAAATTTGCTAAGATTACATAAAATCCCTACAAATGCTTTTGAATTAATGTCAACGGCAATTATTGCTGGTAACTGATCAATAAAACAAGGATTTTAAATATTAATAAAACTTAAGTTGATTCAATATATAAATTCATCAACTTTTGATTACACTCTCTCAATAACATAACACTAGAATTTTTTTCGAATGCAAGACAATTCGTTGGCATAGATTTTCGAAAATCTTTAAGTTGAACATTACAACTGCATCCAATATGCTATCCTTCCATAAACAAAAATCGCTTAAAAATTTCATATAGGCCCTATAAAAATATTTTTTAATGCAACGTTTCCGAGACAATTTTTTTGGCTTTGAAAAAAAATATACAATATTACAATTTTCATAACTTATTTTGTATTAATCTTGTCTCAATATGATAAGACACTTCAACCATTGCACTTTCAATAACTTATCTTGGCGTAAAAGAAGGTGCATTATGCAAATTTACGTTAACGCATGCTACTATTGATAAAATCGGAAAATAAACACCATAGGTTCAATTGTTCAAAAAAAAAAAAATCGGGTTCTTAAGGGTAATAAATTGATTAAAAAAGGAATCTAATTCAAGCCATATAAAACCAAATACATCTTAGAAGTTTTGATTACATTGTAATAAAGTTTTATGTTTATAAATTAAAACAACTTACTTCAAACCTAGCTGGCATGACCTAAATCATTAAAGCAATTACGTTTAGTGTGATGACGACAATGGTTCAATTTCAATATCTTAAAATCTTGGATATTCAAAGCTCTATCTGATTAAATTATAAAATATCTAATAACTTTAAAATTTTAATAATTCAATTTTGACACATAAAACTAAACACCAGCTGACAAATCCTACCCCCAAGCTAGTAGTATATATGAGTCATATTCTGCTAAATCTTCATCAATTCACTTCATTTTACTTTTTAAACGTACACTTTTTCTCACTTTTTTCTCCCTAAATAAAAGGAATTTGAATCAAAACAATTCATAACGTTAATTCTAGGTTTCATTTATACACACATATATATATATAATGTATTAATAAATCAAAAGCTAAAACAAGCTCCCTGCATACAATTTTGAAACAGAATACTTAGCATTTGTCTTTTAGCTCAAGAAATTTTAGAGTGGTTAACGGAAGATCAAATGCTCTCCCAGAGGAGAGATAGAAGTAATAATAATTAGTATTCTTGTAAGACGTTACAAGACTAAACCATTATTCATGGCGCTCGTTAAGAAAACTACTATTAATCAAACTGCTTGAATAGCACCAACGCTTCCAAAGGAGTGTACAGAGTCAATTCTCCGATGAATTCCACTTCTGTTTCAGTAGTAATAGGAGTCTATGTGATACGAGTCTGCCATCCAAGTAGTAACATATTCAATCCGATTTCAACTATAGAACGCCACGCCATCTAAACAATACCTATCATAGTTTGGAGACTGCTATTTATGATAACCGATCACAGCTGGTTATTAAATGAAAGCAATAGATACCCTAACGATATGTAGATAATATGCTGCAGCCATACCAGTGGCGTAACGTACACCCCTGCAACCCCCACATCGTGGGGGACCCAAAACCTGATTTTGCAGAGGGAGGGGGTTCTAATATTCTCCATTACGGCACTGAGTCATACCACTATAGATCCTTCAGAGCGTTCTCAGTACCAATTTCCAAAAGGTAAAGCATAGTACCTTGCTGCTTTCCTTTCCAATGCCATCGATCTTTCATCCATCGAACATATCTGAGATGTAATTAGTCATCGCTTGAGTAAGCAGCTATCGACGTGCTTGGTGGTTAATGGTTGAAAGCGAATAGGCATAATTCGCATGCTTGTTGACTTGTATCACCTCCTATGGCGGACACACACAACTACATTTGTCGTAATCATTAGGGGTTTAAATGATGCACGACTGTGGTTTCGATTTTTATATAAATTAACTTTATATTATTTAAATATGTATTCGTTTTTCACTGGATACCAGTTTATTTGAAATAATTGTGTATTCATTCCACATTGAAAGTTTACACAGTTTTACCTCGTCGCAGAACTTCCTTTTTGTAATTCTATTGCTTCTGCATGGTAGAATATCTTACGTTTTATATAAAAGACTACGAATATAAAAGATTATTTTTCTTAATATATTACAAAAAATATATTTTTCCATCCGTAATGTATGCATATGAATGTTCTACTTTGATATAAATGTTCAGAAGCCCAGTAAATGAAAAAAACATGTTTGATGTCATCAGAGCCGGCTCCAGCAGTTTTGCCGCCCTGGACAGAAATGGAAAATGCCGCCCCTGTCTCTCTCTGTATATATATAGTATATATACATTATTTTACAGCTTAAAAAATTCAAAATAATTCGAAATTAAGGACATAATTACGTGTTATTTTTTTAACGAGTGAAAGCAGGCCAGTTTCTTTGAAAAATAGTCTACAAATAGTCTGCTAATCACAAGCGCTTAACTTATAGTAACTACACTCAAGACTAAAATAAAACATCTCCTGTGGCTCTCTATATCGACCAAAATCTCTTATTATCCTTTTCCTCTTTTGGACAACTGAAACCAGACATCATAAGGGTGAAAAGAATGTCCGTTGTGACCATACTCCGAGATGGGGAGAAAGTTTCTTGTGAAAGATATGTAAAAATATTAAATTTCCTGCTTTAACATATACTCCCGCCTTTAACCAAGGCCACCTTGAAGTACCAGGTCTCGACAGAGTTTTAATGACGTCACGAAAGTAGGGAAAGGAGGGCTTTGCTACTCGCAGTGGCTGTCAGGAATATAAAGCTTCCGACATTTATTTCTTTTCAGGTCGTAGACTAATATTTCCACGTTTATA
>BMAV01012335.1:63282-189797 GCA_019973955.1 Trichonephila inaurata madagascariensis | reverse complement strand
ATTTAAAAAAAAATTTATTAATTTTTAAAATTTGTTTTAATTTGATGACAAGTATTATGGGCCCCCAAGACAACTCATGGGATTTACTAATATTTGTCCAATTTGGAGAATTTCCCTCACTTGGGTTCATTATGACGCGGGTTGAGAGAGTTCCCAATCCCAGAAAATTAAAAATCTGTCTTTTTGAAGAACAGTTTTTTTTTTAAATCAGTGTACATACTCTACTTTTCTTGATGTATACATTCTGTATTTCACACATTTTTCAGTTAAAGTGTTAAATACCAAAACATGATCCAGTTGCTTTTGAATTAAATACTCATATTTATCATTTTTATTTCGAATATTTTAGTAAACACATAGGAAAATATGATACAGATCACATGTTTTATCTTATTTACTTAAATTTTCTATCAAATCACATCCTCACACCAATAACTTCTTTCGTGAATTTATTTCCCAAATACCAATTTTGTAATCATCGATTATGACAATGTCAATTACATACGTATTCATCACACAGTAAAACAATTTGTAACAACTGATTATTTCACATGCAATTTTTTTTTTCTTTCACACATACTATAGAATGAAAATAATTATCTTAAATTGAAATAATTAAATTATAATTCAGAGACACAGGAATATATAATTTAATATTAATTGGTACCTCAAAAGTATGTTAAATGAATTTGCATTGAATGAAACATTATTTTTATAAAATAAGTTTGTTCCTATCAAATTTTGTTTGAACAAAAACATTTGTATATTTATCTCAAATGTATGGACAATAATAAAAAGGAAAAATAATGGAATACTTTTGTTGCTGAAGGTTTTTCATTTGGGTCATTTTCTTCAATCAATTCACATGTTCTCTCAATGACAGTGAATAATTCTTACGGTATATTTCCTTTAATTTCCCTCGCATTTTCTTCAAAAATACTTAAAATTTGCGAATTTAGACTGTTAGAAAATAGTTCTAAAATTGGCAAACAATTCACCAACGATTCCCATTTGGAAGGGATGAATCCATCGGAATCCCGGAGACATTGGAAAGAAGATTATTTGGGAAACCCTTCGATACAGTGAAGCCAGAGAAAAAAAACTGCTCTATTCCACCATTTATCGGAGAAGAATTGAAAAACAGCTACAAGCTTTGACCTTGCCCCAACGATGGTTGTGAGGGTGGGCTCTGCAACAAGTGCTTCAGGAATTTGATAAATATTTTCTGGAATTATCAAAACGAAATTTTTGCTTCTTTTCGAGTTCTTGGAAATAAAACAGGAACAAGGGAGAAAAATTTACGGACTATTATTCTAGGCCTTAACGCTGTGTAGAATGCAATTATGGTGGAATCACAGGACCGCATGCCGTGGGTAATAATTCAAGGACTGTTGGACAAAGCATTGCAGGAAAGATTAATTGAAACAAGTAAAAGGCCAAGGCACTACAGGAGGTGGTGAGTGAATGAAAAAAGCTGAGAACAGTAAGGTATAAGCATCAGTCATGAACAAAAACTTACTGTGAATGCTTTGCAGCTTTAAAATTATCGGGAAGCAGTGCATCAATAATCAGAAAAATACTATAAACATACTCCAATCGACATTACTATTCTTTAATTTTTCTTTTGGGAAAATCTCTCTCTTTTCCATCTCTAATTATGTTTTATTCTGTCTCCATTTTTCCCCTCATCCTTCAGAGAGGAAATCCCAAATCAATTTTAAATTCAATTTATGACAAGGCACAAGGTTTCCCTGTTTTTTTACTTTGGGAGTAAATTCGGGAAAAGGGAAAATTTTTTGGGTTGGGGGGGTGTTGAATCAAAACTTTTAAATTTAAACGGATGAATCAGTTTTTGTAGCTGAACTTTTTTGAAAATTCCGTTAAATGGATACTAAACAAAATAGTGTCATCTCTATTATCTTTGCTCTTTTCCTCCTTGGATTCTCTTTTTTTTTCTAACAACATATCAAGATCCAAAAAACAACTTAAAACCCCAAAGATAAAAAAAAATCTTAAGTTTTTTTTGTTCGGACAAACCCCAACCCGGGAACAGCCCCTTGGCCAAAGGCTCAAAACCCAAAAAAATGCATTGACAATAAACCAAAACGTTTTACAAAAAAGATCATGAAAGAAAAAATGGTGGTCTTGGAAAAGAATATCCTTTCTAATAAAAGGGGCATAACAAAGAAATTTTTCCAACCATTAATAAAAAGACTGTCATGCCATAATTTTTTTACTTCAAAACCCTTTTTTACTGGTCATGGTAAATTTTCAAAAGCTACTTGAACAAATTCAATTTAGTTCCTTCATCTTTCTTGACTGAAATTATTGGTGGCGGGAAAATGTAAAACATTAATCCTTCTTGTTCCAAGTATGTCAGAGAAAAGATTATAAGACTGCTTTCAAGAGACTTAACATTATTTGGCCAATTTCACCAATTTTTCCACCAAAGGGCTTTTAAAATTTCTGTGAATTTTTTTGTAAATATTTGTAATTCTTCTTAACCTCAATTTTTTTTTTAAATTTATTTCCCTGAATTTTTTAATACTTACTTCTGTAAGTGGTGTGATACTTTGTGAGGTGCCGGGGATTTTATAATTGTTTTCAATAAAAATCAGAAAAATGAGTTTAACTGCAAGCAATGTGGAAAAACATGGAAAATGTCTGGCATTGGAACAAAATGTCGAAATTGTGACGAAGAAATCCTGGGCAAAGATGTGCAAAACCCCAAAAGTAACGAAAACATGGCTGTTTTCGAAGAGTGAATGCCATGGAAGAAAACAGCGAGAATTCTGATACTATTTATATTGGGGAACTGAAGTCAGTAAATGAACTGGATGAGAAAAAAAACCAACTGTGTGTGGTATGAAAAATTTTAGTAAATAAAAAATCTGAATGTTTAAACTGGATACTGAGTCTTAAGTGAATGTAATTCCCAAGTCAGAACTATTAAAATGGGACGAAAAGCCAGTAGTAAAAAAAGTGCAAAATTGCTGTGCTTGACTACAGTGATAACAGGTTCAATTCTAGGTGAGTACTATCTCAACTGTGAAACTAAGGTATAGAAAAACTTAAAAATTTTTTAGTTACAAGCTTAAATTCATGTCCAATTTTGGGCCCTTGGACCTGCAGAGATTAGGGCTGACCCAAGATTGAATATGATCTATAAAGTCCTATTGAAACTCTAAAATTTAAATTTTTGAAAGAATTTGCTGATTTTTTTACTGGTACAGGAAGACTTAAAGTGTAAAATTAAAATTTAAAAGAAAACTCTGTTTCTCATGTAGCAGCCTCCCGAAAAAAGTGCCTCTTGCTATACATAACAAATTTAAAAGAAGAACTAATATGGTAGAAGCAGACATAAAAGCAAAGGGTTGGAAGAGCCAACTGAGCAGGTGAGCAACAATGGTTGTTCGACTTGCCTAAAAAATTAAGGATTTGTCTTGATTCCATGCCACTGAATGAGGCTATTCAAAGACCTCATTACCCAATCCCCTACAGCAGTTTGACTAATTACAAAACTGCAAGGTGGTTAAGTGTTTACTATTTTAGATGCAAAAATGGTTTTGGCAGTTAACATTGAAAGAATCTTCATATCTAACCACATTTTGTACACCTTGGGGTGGTACAGATTTTAGTATTGCCATTTGGTCTGAATTCTGCTCCTAAAAGAATTTTCAAAAGGCAATGGATGAAATTTTATAAGAAGATGAAGATTAAATCCTTACTTTGATGATATTCACTGGGTTCATCTCCCATGGAAGAACATTGCAGATTATTACATGAACACTCTTGAAAGCAAAAAAGGCCAATTTAAAATTTAATGTGTTGAAAATTCGGGTATACAAACTTCAGTTAACTATCTAGGTCATGTTTTTTTCCAATGAAGGAATTAAACAGATGCCGAAAATTAGAGCCATTGAAAGTTTACAAAACCTAACTGTGTAAGAAGATTTTGCAAAGATTTTCGGTATGGTAACTTATCTAGCAAAATTTTCCCCCCTTTCAAACTTAAGCATAATCTAAGGCAGCTTCTTTAAAAAAATTCTGTGAGGATCTGGGATACAAACATAGAGAGTAATTGAGCTGGTAAAACAAGCCATAAGAAATTTTCTGTTTGAAATATTTTAATGGAACAAGGCAGTAACTGTTTCTGTTATGCTAGCAAAAATGGACTGGGGCTGTGCTTCTGCAAAAAGGTCAACCAGTAGCCTATGGATCTGTATCTAATGCAGACACAACAGCGTTTTGCTCAAATTGAAAAGGAGCTAATGGCTGTTAAATATGGGTTGGAGCATTTCAACTATTATACTTATGGAAAGATTGTCACTGTCCCGGCAGATCATAAGCCATACTGGGCCTTAGTAAAAACCATACAATACAATATCTCCTCGTCTTCAACGTATGTTCCGACTCAATAATATAATTTTGTTGGGTATGTTCCCGGAAAGAACCTAGTAATAGAAGATGCCCTATCAAAGAGCACAATCCAGCACTGATAATTTTGATGAAGTTCTAGGCCAGGAGGCAACTGTGAGAATAAATCTGTTAACACAAGCTTCACCAAATAAGTGGGAGGATATAGCAAGTTTAACAGCAGGTGATCCTGAAATGCAAGATGTGTTGTTTCACATTAATAATGGTTGGCCACAGAAAAAGAAAACAAAAATAGCTGCACAACCTTATTGACATTGCAAAGAAGAATTATATTCCACAAAAGAAGGAATTATATTTGCAGAGGACAACGACTAGTGGTAACAGTAAAATATAGAAAAGAAATATTGAAGCTATTGCATGTGTCACACAAAGGTATAGTTTCCAGTAAAATCAAAGCCAGTGAATATTTTTACTGGCCCAACTGAATAGAGATGTTAAGGAATATTTTCCAAATGCAAAATCTGCCAGAAAATATCAAAGAGAAAAAACCCGAAGGGGAAAATTTTTATCAATCCAGAAATCCCAAGCAGACCTTGGCAAAAAGTTGCATGTGACTTCTTTGTTTTTAAAAAGCAAAGAACATCTGTTAATGATAGATTATTTGTCCAAAGTATGTTGAACTGAAACCACTTAACACGTACAACAGCACAATCTGTCATTACAGTCATGAAATCCATTTATGCAACACATGGAATACCAGAAGAACTTGTGAGGGTGGTGGACCACCCTATAACTCAAATTTGATGATGAATTTCTTCCGAGAATGGGAATTAATCATCCCAAATTACCCACCTCATTTTCCTAGAGCAAATGGACAAATAGAAGAGCAGTGCAAACAGTAAAAATTCTCTTACTAAAGCTGCAGAAGAGGGAAAAGATTTGTATGTTGTATTTTCTTACTAGGGGTACAACCAGCAAACGACATGCCATCACCAGCTGAACTTTTAATGGGAAGAAAGCTAAGAACATTCCTGCCATCACACCCAGACATTTGCAACTTTTGGTATACTGTAATAACCATAAGTTGTGTAAGAGAAGGACTAAGAAACATTGTATAAGTCAAGGATCTACAGATTTACAGCAAAATACTATGATATTTAGATTGAAAAATTTTGACTTCAACACTCCAAGAAATACTAATAGAGAATTATCATCAAGTAACAAGAGTTGCTTTAGAGAATATGTAACTACATAAAGCAGTCAACTACCATTGTCCAAACCTGTAGAATATTTTTTATGTCTAATCAGAATGTAGGGATATTCCATTTGTAGTAGTTAGATCATATCACTTACGAGGATGCAATTCTAATCAAAACGAATTCCACATCCAGCTGAATCTAGTCTTGGAGAAAGCAAGAACCTTTCTGCCAGGCCCACTAACATTCATGAGAAGTCGTGTTTGGTGCAACTGTAATAACATCGCAGTTGTGTAACAGATAGACATAATGAATTCTATTTAATACTCAATTGCCTCCTACAGTAACAAAATGATCTAATTTTAGATTAAAACATCTAACTTTCTACTTGAAATATTCCCCATGTAAATACCCCTATAATTCTTAATAAATTTTTATTCAACTAGTTTCTTGAACTATGTTGTCTATTTATTTGAAATTAACTAACAAAACCTAAAACCCTAGACACCACGCATAACCTCGTCCGAAGATCCAATCTTTTGTGAAGATTTTTGATTCCCACATAAATAATAGAAAATGACAATCTTTCCTTGTTGAAATTGCTAGTACATGGATTGATGGTAAGTATCTGATCATGAAATAAATTTTAACAAAGCATTTCTGACCAGAACTAAGATTAATGAGAAATTATATATCCGTGAATTTACACAAGTGTTTGCACACATTTATGTCACATAGTATTAATTGCACTATGGTAGTGAAGGTAATACCTGATCCATTACTTAACTATTAAGTTTTTGATAGGCTAGTTTAAACTTTTAATTATTAGTTAAAATCCAGCACTCTCAAAAATTTTGACAGAATCGAATATCAAGTATACAATCTACAATAAATAACCTGCATATTTTATCAAGATATCAAAAACCTAGCAATTACTTTGCAATAAATGCATTAATCTTTCACATTCTGCACAATGAGCGAAAGATAAACAAACTGTTGATTAAAATTGTGAATTAAACCTTAAACATAAAGCTACGGGAAAAATTCTGAATTTTTTTTTTAATATGATGTATAGCATATTCCATAAATGTAATATTGGCATTTAACACATAGGTTTTTTCACATCATTTTAAAAAATATGACTAATGATATTTGATTTGTGTACACATAATTTTTGAGTAGTAAGTGAATTTTTAACTGTTATTAAAAAAAACACAGATTTTTTTTTAATTGAAAACATTTATAAATCTCTGTGCACCACAAAGTATCACATGAAGCTTACAGAAGTAATTATGAAAAAAATTAACAAAAGGAAAAAAAAAAATTTTAAAGCCATGAAAGATTTCAAATGTTTACAATGAATTTATAGAAACTGTCAAAAGCACTTCTGGTGAAAATAAGTTCATGAAAATCTGGAGGCCAATTTATATTAATGCACATGCATTATGTTAAATAACACAGATTAGGCAGAAAATTAAGCTTATTTACCAATTTGAAAATAAATAAATAAAACATCACATAATTTATGATCAGGAATTTACAATCCAGAATAAATCTTTGCCAGGTACTTGGTGATACACACTAAACAGCAGTAATTCAAAAACTGTATATATCAAAAAAATTTTTAAAATGGTATTCCACTTAAAAACACTGGCATGTGTAAAGCGTAAATACAACATATCATAACTAACTATTATATCAACTAATCATAACTAACAAGAACAGCCTATGCAATAGGCAATTCTCATATAAAAAGTGACCAATATCTATTGAACTTTTATATTTCATGGTTCTCAGGTTATATACAATAAAGAGAGTTTCAGAAATTATCTACACACACACACATTTCATACAAATAATCCAACTAATAATAATACACTATTGATATATGTTTAAATTACCAGTAAGAATTTTAGTTATTTCCACTAAATTCGTAAAAGGTTTCTTTCCTTTCAAGTCAAATCTCCTGCAGTGGATCCCAAACAAATCCTCCAGCAACTAACCAATAAAAGACAGAACAGAACCTTCTTTGCCAGCTTGATACAGAGACTAAATCTAAAAAAAGTATAGTTATATAAAGAAATGAATACAATAAAAATTTGGAGGATTAACTCAAGATGTCAGAAACCTAAAGATAACTTCTTTTATTGAATTGGAGTGATTAAAACTTTGATTTTGATGATTTTATTAAAATATCACTATATATTTATAACCTTCATAATAAGCTAATTATTTTTGTCCAAAGTAAATTTTTAATAATATTTAGGAAGTCCTCACAACCCCTCTGAATCTTTACACTCAATGTTATGTGAAAGACCTTTCCTTAAATGATTATTTAAAAAATTTCACAAGCTCATGTTTTTTTAAAACTTGCAATGAGGCATCATTATTTTAATGTCCCTCAATACAATAATTTTTAAGAGTAAAGTCTGAAGCAAATCTCAAAGTTTTGAAATTTCAAATTTTCATATACATTAAATTAAGTACTTTTTATGTATTACACATGGTGTTTCAAAAATATCTGGTAAAATAAAGGCAGATTGAGAGGACCAAAATAAGCAGATTTAAAATAGAAACCTAGGAGGATAAATGCCATGATGAAACAATAGAGGGCACTGTTCAGATCGAAAGAAACATATAGATGACAGCTCCTTGCTATCTTTAACTACTCTCGCGACCCTTAAAACCATAAATCAGAAACAAACAAAAAATCCTTTAGTTTATAAGAAACTTTAGTAAACAAAAAATGTTATTTCATTAAACAAATCTAAAATAATTGAATGTTTAAGTGAAAACTATGAAAACAACATTGAAAAAATACAGTTATATAACAGACATCTTTTATAATTATAAAATATTATGAAATGAAATAATATTTAATCAACATTCTATTATAATATATGTGAAAACATGATACACAAAGAAAACAAGGAATTGCCGTTTTTATTGCTGATATTTGTTTCTTGTCCAACAATTTAAAAAAAAAAATTCTAAAAACAGTCTAGTAAATTCAAAAACATTCTTACGTGCATCTTTATGAGTCTCAAAATTTGAAGTGCTTTCAGCAATAAAATCAAAATTTGGGAAACCTTGGAGGCGGATTCATTGTACTTACAGTATACCTAATTTTTGTTGCACATGGATTCACTTTTTTCCAAGTCAGATGATGAACTACTAACTTCATCATCAGTTAAATGAATATTCATCACAACCATTTTCTGACATGTCTGTTTGATCATTTTTTAACTCATTATATAACTCTCTTTTAATTGTTATAAAATTAAATAAAAACATGAAGGAGGTAGTCCCCTTTTCCTAAATGAACATTCACAAGGTATTGTGTTCTTAACTATAAAGGTGAATGAACACATTTCCCTCACTCAACACTTTTTCATGTCACAATACAGATATGATTTTATATGTGTAAAGGTTAAAATAATAACTGAAAGGTAGCCCATCTGTAATGTTACTGAACTGGTTTTTTCACTAATATTGGTTAATGTAATACTATGTACCTGTCTGTTAACCAGTAAGTTATTGCTCTCCTCAATCAATTTCTAAAAGAATGCATCATTATATAAATTCATAGCTTGCCAACATGCAAATAAAAATGGAGCAAATGCTCAAATGATGTACTGGGTAGGGCAAGATAGACATGTTCTTTGACTACTACACTTCCCAGATTTGACAAGCTTGGATTTAAGAGCATGGTTTACAAAAATCTTATTAAGTCAGATGAATATCTGGCTGCCAGAATGTCAATTGCTGCTGGAAATGTGTGTGATTGCCAGACATTTTTGCTAGTGTATGCCAATCCATGCACTACTACAGTGAATTCTTGTTTCACTGTTGTGGTTTCTCTTTCGAACAACTACTATGAAAAGTTTCATCATTAAAATGTTTATTTCCTTTGACTTTACCAGTCTTTTTTAGTTAATCTGCTTATTTCAATCTATTCTATCTATTATTGTCGTCCATCTAGTATAGTGCTGAGCGATGATGACTGCTGTGCTGTACGGCCTGGGTTCGAATCCCGGAGAAGACATGGATGTTTGTAAATGTATAGTGCCTGTGTGGCATGGGGGGTATTCTAAATAGCAGTTGAGCCGCAAGTCCTCTCGTGAGGTTGGTGGAAGGGGAAGAGAGGCCTCTGACCACCCCCAGAATGTTCTCCCTCTAAATTGGGGTGGAATTGAGCTAAATCGTACTGTCACCTGTATGGTGCTCAAAGCTACGGCTAACGACAGGCGTCACTTAGCCCTTTGTCACAATGAATTTCATGGGCCTCGATCTGGCCTTTGCTGATCAGGTGGCACTAGTAACAACAACTATCTATTATTACATTTTTTTTGACAGATATTTTTGAAACACTCCTATATACTACTATCCACACATCCTATCCAACAAAAAACTTCATAGACCAAAAAAAGCTCTCATATCAGTTTCTTTATTACTTATGCATAGCATAGAAATATTTTATATGCTATTATTCTTAAATAATAAAATATAAAATTATTGTTTTGAAAATATCTCTAAAAATACAGACATGATGAAAAGTAATTCAATATGTAGGAGTATAAACATGTAAATAAAAAAAAAATGAATATTAATATAGTAGGCACATTTAAGGAAAAATAAGGTATAATGAATTTCATATGCATTTTAATAAAAGATAAATGAACACAGGTACTGAAAATAAAGCAAAACAAATCAAATGGAACATAACATTCTTTAGTAAAAGAAACTTTTCTTCCTACATCACATAAATTCTATCAAGCAGGATTTTAAAAGATGCTGAGTAACGAATCACTGGCATTTATATATTGGGCCATTTTACTCTGCCCTGTCGCCTACGCATGAGGGTAAGGGTCAATAAAATTTTAACTTTTGATTGGGAGTAAAATATTCATAGCTAGCATAGTTGGCAGTCTTCTTTGGCATATTAGCATTTATTTTGAACAGCCCAAATGGAGTGGCACCTAAGTTAACTCTTAGATATAAATTCTTTGGATATACTATTTTAAAAAAAAATGTTTTTCTTGGAATCATTACCAACATGATTAAATCAAAGATTAATCTTAAAGTTACAAAAAAAAAAATATTCATATTTGTACACAGAGAATTGCAGTTAAGGAAATAAAATATACTGTACATCTCAATTGATGGAAATATTTGTACTTCGAAACAACAGCAAGTAAATTATGAAGAAAGTGTCCCAAAAAATTTTCTAGAAAATATTAAATCATAAAAGGAACATATTTCTAAATCATGCTGCTTTTAAATATGTAATCTTCATCTTAAAAATAATTTTAAATCAAATTTTACTTCTTTGGCATTCTAAATTAATAGTATAAAAGATAAATTCAATGGCTTTTTTAGATTAATGTAGTAATGTTAATTAATTACCTTTTAGATATTAAATTTTTTCAAAAAAAATCAGCCTATGCCATTTTAAAAACAGGAAGAATTAATATTTGAGAGGATGTAATTAAAACCCCTACCTTTGAAGAAAACATTTTGTTTGTTTGTTTTTGTTTGTTTCAATCTATTTCTGTGATTCCTACCTTCTGAAGAAAAGTACTATTCATGCTCACTCCCCAGGATTAAAAAAAGAAAATATGTTTATCTCTGTGTTCAACTTATTATTTCAAACAGTTTGTGTTTCTGCAAACACATTAAGGAAGCCCTATTTATTTTCAAAATGCATTATCTTTCATTGTTTTACAATGAATTAAACTAAAGTGTTACAGCTGTATGAAATACCTATAACAGAAATTACACTAAATCTCCTAAAAGAATACATTGAGACCATTTTTTAAATTTTTATCCTTATTAAACCTTTATTTTATAATTTTCCTTTAATAATTAACCTTTGAAGCTCAAGTTGAAGATAATTCCATACATAGTATATATATTACATATCCATTATGGAATCCACATATTTAAAATAAATAGTCAAGGGCCCACAAGCAAACTAAAGAACCCTTTCTTTGTCTTAAAAAATAAGAAAAGAAAAAATATATACATTTCAGAAATTATTAAATGTTTTACAAAACTATTACTTAGATATAAATACCATATTATATGAGACTTGTATCAATATCATAAAGTAAAACCAAAATGATTTTTTTTTAAAAAAAACTAATAAATTTTTGGTACAACAACATTTTTTACACTGAAAAAGCTAGAAAACAAGAGCTCTTGTTTAAAATTCTAATTAATCAGTTAACAAGAAATATAAAATAAGGGTTATAAAACAAGCATTATAAAAAAAATCTAATTAAGAATCAAGAACTTAAAACATACTTTAGTGTAATGGTTTTTAACCAGCGGAACTTTAAAACAAAAACAACAGAAAATATACTTTACAGAATATATATATATTTACATGAAAGAACTCCATAATAAACATGCACAAAATGAATGGTATTCTTATAAAACAATATTGTTTTTCATAAATTTTACAAAACAGAAGTATTTAAATTATTAATAATTAATTGATTGCATTAAGAAAATTAATCTACCCATAGTACATATGAAATAACATGACCTCAATTGATTTTAACACTACTTCAACAATAATGTAAGAAAATTCTAAAATAAGAATTTTTCAAACATATTCATAAATTTCATGTTCATTTACCATGATCCCACTTCTTCCGAAATCAAAGATAGCATTTTTGAGGCAGAACATCTAATTTTCGATACATAAGACTGTATTTCAGAGACAGAAGATCTTAAATCAGGAACAGATGGTATCTTACAGGGAGAATGAGATTTTCTTTTAGAGAAAGAAAATTCAAAACTCGCCCAACAGAGAACATATTGTTCAATCTAGATATTCTCATGTAATCATTTTCTTCATTTCTGAAAATTATTTCACTGCAAATATATAATTAAGATTAGGCATCTTATTTCAAGAGTTTTACTTAATCACTGAATAATAACAAAATTATTGCTGGTTAAAAAGCAGGCATAGCTGTATTTTAAAACATAATCTTAAAATGTAATACATATGAGAACAATCTTAAAATTTTTAAATAAATACTCACAAAAAAGAGAATATTATTAATTAGAAGGTTAGATTATCAATATAACAATATTAAAGAATGAGTGAACTGGGTAGATTA
This sequence comes from Trichonephila inaurata madagascariensis, assembly GCA_019973955.1. Taxonomy (NCBI): domain Eukaryota; kingdom Metazoa; phylum Arthropoda; class Arachnida; order Araneae; family Nephilidae; genus Trichonephila; species Trichonephila inaurata. The sequence goes on along the minus strand of BMAV01012335.1, from coordinate 177,094 downwards.
AAAAATTAGTGTCCTATAAATTGCCTTCGAGTATTTTAATTCATGCAATTTTAAAATTAGACGGATTGAATGAAATAAAATCATTTATTCATATTTGTTCTTTTAATGTTAAAAATAGTTATTAGTTTTCACAACTATGTAACATTTGTGTTTTCAATATATATATTAACAATGCAACAAACAAAAATGTATTATCGATTTCATAACTTATAATTTTATAACTATTAATCCTAATAATTTGATTAATTTTGTTTGATTAATGATACAAATATTTAGTTTAATAAATAATTTTATTATATAAATCACATATAAAAAAATTTTGACAATAAGTATAGAATCAGTTTTTGACATAAAAAAAAACTATGTATAAAAAAATAAAATTTACAAAATTATTTTTATAAAAAACATATACAAACAATTGCTAATTTAACTTCATACTTAACATAATTACAATAGAAAAAAACTTAACAAAAATTGATAAATTGGTGACTCTTTTGCATTAAACTATTGGAAACCACAGCATTAAAACCTTAATTTTAATCCAACATTTAAAAACATAAAAATGAGTTATAATCCCACAATACAAATTAAGAATGAACATTTAACAAATGTCGTTTCAGAACCCATTTGTGACCAAAACGTTTATTACATATTTGACATGTAAATTTGCGTTCTCCTGTATGAACTAATTTATGTCTCAAATAATCATTTTTTCTAAAAGTTTGGTAACTGCAGTGAAGACATGTGTGTAACATATACTGAGATTTTGCTATTTCTGTGATCCAACCTAAGAAAAGAGAAAACAGAATTCATAAGTACTTAATAAAATACTATATAATATATATACAAACAGAACATGAATAATACAGCAAATATACACAAAATATATTTAAGTACAAACATACAGGGCAATGAAAAGTAATATGTCCCTCATTTAAAAGGACATAATGTAACATTTATTCAAATTAAAAGTTAGAAGGAAATGAAATGAGAATCAATTTTTAATTTTTTTTTTAAAAAAAGCAACATTAATATAATCTAAATAATAACAAAACATCAAAAATTATGTGGATTTTATTTAAAAAACAAATAAGTACAAAATATTAGTTCAACATTTAAACAACAAATTATGTACAAAAGGAATTCAATTATATAATACAAATTAAGTTTCAACAATGGAAAGATTTTTTCACATACATAATTACATTTACAAAAAGAATAAACATTCAAAACATTGTAGATTACATTTCAAAAACTATCGTTAGTTATGAGAATTAAGAAATAATTTATTTTCTAAAGGAGACAAATTCAAAGAATAATTTTAAACCTAAATCATGAACTAATTTGAACAAAATTAATAGTAATTTGAAATATGAAAGACTAAAATCAATATCCAAACAAAATTTTTTTAAAAAAATTTCCCCCTTAGTACTCTAGAATGTTATCAAATAGCAGCTTTAAATTTAGCAAAAAAAAAAAAAGTTTTGTACACAATTGTCCAATGATAATGAAAAATTTTAAATATTAAGTAAAGCCAAATTAAAAAATTACCACAGATCAAAAAGCTCATAAGTTTCAAAATACAAAAAGAATTGTTACCGACATAAAATGTTTTTGTGATCAGTAAAAAATAATAGATAAGAATAATTATACGTCATCATTATAGAAAATGTAAATTACATGTAATACTGTAAAATGTGGCGTATAATGCGCACCTATGCTTTCAAGCTCCATATTTTAATTTTTAGGTATATTCACCATATAACCCACACTCTCGTTTTTCTAAGGAACCTGAAATGTACGTGCGCAATTCTATTATGTTTTGAAGTAATTTATTGGAGATATTATACCAAGATTTTTTTTTTAAAAAATAGTATTCTTCTACAATTACAACCATTTAAGATCATTAGGCATGTGTGTGTTGTTTCTTTTAAATAAAGTGTTTCGATCTTTGTGGAAACCTAGTTTTTTTTATGATAAACTTTTATTTTTGAAGCTATCATTTTTAAACCCGGCATATATCGCATACTCATAAAATTTGATCTTCTATTTTGTGTTAAAAGTGCACATTATACACCGGATTTTAAGGTACTTAAAAAGAAATTGTACTTTTAAGTAAAAACACATGAATAAGAATAAAATAAAAGTAGAATTTTCAGAACACATTGACTAACTAATTGAATCGCTGCTTTTAGAATTTTGTAACTTAATTTTAAATGTTGTGCACAATTTTTATCTCTACATAAAATATGATTAACATAATATAATACATCTTATAATATAGAAAAAAGAATGATTGTTTTACAGATTTCTTATAGGTTTAAATACACATATTACTATTTGAATGTTTGTTTTTACATAGAGCTTTTCAGGAACATTAGATAAAATATAACAACTATTATACTTTAACACTTAAAAAACAGAAAGAAACAAAAAAAACTTTTAAAGACAAAACGTTGAGTGAATGGTTTGCGAACAAAAGCTAGTTATTTAACAGTCTAATGAGGCATCGGAGAAAAATACCATCATTTAAAAGTATGAATTATGACTTAATAAATAGATTTCAAAAAGATTTGAGCAATGTAATCATTGGTGATTGAGATTCTTTATTAATATTGCTCTTTGAAGTGACATAAGAGCTATTGCAGATAGAGACTTTGTGATTTTGAAAAGTAGTTAAGACAAGGATATATATATCTAAGCTAGCACCCTCACTTTCCAAACTTCCATACCATAAAAAACATGCTCTTTGAACTTCAACAGAATTAACATGCATTAGTTCTGTCTTTATGATAGTTATTGGTGATAAAGAATATTACCCAATTCGAAACTTACATCAAGAGACATGTAGATCAAATGGGGAGGGGGAATTTAGCAGACAATACTAAAATTTAGAAACATGTTTAGATGATATATACACTGAGTGGCCAAATTATTATGAAAACTTTACACTCTTATGGAGATCAGCTTTAACTTTGCTTGATTGCCATTAAAGGGAGAGAGAGCTATTAATAGAGAATACAGAAAAAAGTGAATCATCACTTACGTTGTATTGCTTGGGGAAGAAAAACGGGGGGCATGATTTAGCAGTGTTTGAAAATGGGATGATTGTTTTTTCTTGAAGAGTTGGAACTAATATCTGGAAAATGACTGCTTTTGTGAAGTTTTTGGGAGTAGCAGTTATTAATGTTTACAGAGATTATTGAGCAGAAAACCAGGTGTCAATGTCAGGTTTTTTGTCATCACAGGCTAATGAAGAATCGTTAGGAAAAGAAAATTGTGAAAATTGTCCAGTCCAACAGAAGAGCAACTGTTCTTCAAATTGAGGGAAATCTTAATAAATTAGCAACTGCGAGCACCTCTGAAAGAACTGGTCGCTGCACATTACACTGTAAAGGCTATGGTAGCCAAAGACCTGTTAGAAAGCCTCTAACGTTTGCCTTGAGCAAGAACAGGTGTCTCCAGTTCACAAGCATTAGATTGTAGATGAGACTGGAAATGAGTAATGTGGTTCAAGGAATCAAGTTTTTATTTACTCCATGTAGATGACAGGGTTTGAATATGTAGAAAATAGAATGAGATTAAGAACCCCATCTGCATTGCCACAACTCTTCAAGCTGGTGGAGGCAATATTATGGTTAGGGAGATGTTTTCATGGTATTGCATTAGTCTATTGATGCATGTGGAAGAACGTTTGATTGCTCAAAAGGATTAAGTGTTGTCAAAGATCAAGTACATTAGATACATTCAACAGGACAATGTTCACTGTTATACAACTGGCATCCCCAGATGGTTCAAAGAGCATGACAGAAACTTCACCTTGTTCAGTTGGCCTGCACAATCACCAAATCTCAATCCAATTGAAATCTAGATGATGAAATCAAACGGAGCATCTAGAAACTGGATTCAGTACCATCCAATATGAAGGCATTGAAAAGTGCAATTCTTCGGATATGGTTTCAAATTCAGCATGCCACCCACTAACAATTCATTGAGTAAATTCGAAGAATCCATGCAACATTAAGAGCAAAAGGTGGTCCAGTATTGTATTGAAGGGATGAGCATAATAATTTGGCCACTCTGTGTATATTTGAGAATTATTACAACAAAAGAGCATTATACTGAATCATAATAATAATTTATTCAATGCTTTTGGAGTAAAAAAGATGCATATCTTGTAATGGAAATTAAAAAATAAATAACACTAAATCTTTTAATTATTTTTTTGAATAAAATTGATAATTTTTTTAATAGAATTTAATTCTAAAACAAATATTTAACAAAATAAATTTATCTACTTCTTTACAATAGAAATTGTAACATTATTTTATAGAGAAAAACAAATACTTTGTAAATGAAAATACCTCAAAATTCATTTGGAAAGCAATAAGTACAATTCTTTTGTTTTTTTGGTACATGTGTAAAATCCCATTGATCATTTTCTACTGACCAGAAAAATATCACCAAACTATGCAATATTCTGCCAATACTTTTTTGATTGGTGTAAAATAGGCTGGAAAAACACCAACTGTCATGGTCTACAAGATTTTAACAAGTATCATTTTTTTCTACTTTCCTTCACTTGTTATAAATGCCCCTTTCACGTGTATTGATAATGATCAACACCAGATGGAATCATATAAAATGCATTGTTGGTTTGAATGTATTCTTATGAGACATTCTAATATGTCTAGCCAAATTACAACTCTGGTTATAACGTTTTCCACATTCATCACAGCCAAATGGTCGCTGTCCAGTATGAATCACCATATGTTTTTTTAGATCAGCTACTCTATGAGTACAATACTCACATAAATCACATTGATATACACAAATTCCATTCCCATCATTTAATGTAAGCATGCTTGAACCTATCAGAAAAAAAGTAAAGATATAAGGATGCTAAAATATTGATATTTAAAGAATTATAATTACTTTATAAATATTAATTATTTATATGTCAAATAACAGTATGCTTTTTAACCACTTTTATATACATAATTTTACACTTATTCTTTCTTCAAATATTTTTTTTGTAACGAAGAATAAAGAACAATTTAATCATCACATTTATTTGAATCTAAGCCACCATCGATTCTAGGCCACACCCCAAATTCTTAACAAGTTTTTGAAAAAAAATGGTGTAAAAAAGTTAATCGATATCTGGTATTAACAAAATTTTAAGAAAAACATTAAAAGGAGAACTAATATACATGAAATAATAATTTTATTTTATCAGTATTAAAATAAAATTATTATTAAAAACTTTTGAATACATACATGAGCCTATAATTGTTTTAACCCCATCAGTATTATGTTCAATTTCTCCCATCCAAGGAATTTTCCTGCATTCAATTTTCAGTAGTGTTGACATTGAAAGAAAAGTGCAGCTTAGATTCAAATAAATATGGTATTTAGATCAAAATTTCAATTAATTGCCATTTTTCTTAATCATCTCTATGCCAAAACATTAAAAAAATACATTTAGGTTTTTATTTTTTTAAAATACAATATTTAGCATAACAAATATGAAAACTTTTTTTTGAAGTTCAAAAAACAATATAATTTATATAAGTATGAATACCTTCATATAAATTCCAAACAGAATGCAGATTATAACATATTTCCAAAGAAAAGATCTCAAAAATTTAAGATGGTGAGATTAATACTATCTTGTACATACAAAATCATTTTGTATGTGCACACAGCATATATATTAAAAAAAATAATAAAAATATATAAGATAGTTAATTACTTTTAAATGTAACTATAGATGATTCAAACTTCTTTTATCACATGCATGTATTTTTTAAACTTGTTTTAGATATTTTCCAAGGGAGGAAACTATTATCTTCCTTTTTTTAACAGCAAATAATTATTTTTAAAGTAAAAAAACAAATCAGTTATAATTCTTGTGTTAATCTGAGCAAATAAATTTAAACTTGGAGAAAAAAATTGGAACTAATTCAGAGAATGTTTTATTAATATAAAAAAAGCCTGAAGTAAAATGAACAACTATGAAAAAGAAATTATTTTACACCCATTTTTAAAACATGTCAAAATAACAAAATTAAAAGTTCCAGTTCATTTATTTATAAAATGATTGATATATCTCAGATACTTTCTTTGAAAATAATAACATTGCTTTGTAAAACAATTTTGTGTGATTCACTTTTTACAATTATTATCAATACATAATAATCAAAAAATTTTGAGAAATGATAGACAAAACAAGATATTATATATTTATGAGTAAGGAAAATCTGCAGAAAAACAAAATTCTGACATGAACTAAACAATAAATAAATTGAAAATTTATTTACGAAGTAACATTTATAATTGTGAAACAATACAATACAACATGAACCAATAAAATGAACATTACATATATATATATATCATGCCATTTAAAAATTTTACAGTTCAGTGGAAGTTCACAAAATTATCATACTAAATTACTATAGAAGGAAAATGAAAAAATTTCAAATAAATTCATGTCATAAAAAATATGGGAAGAATCATTCTCACAAGAAGTGACAATCATTCACATTATAAATTCAAACTATAAATAGACAATTTTTCCCAAGAGTGAATAGAATTCATTCCTATACCAGTAACCAACTAATTTATAACCATAAATATTTCTGACTAGCTGGTATACCCGTTCTTCGCACGGGTGAATTTAAAAATTAAACAATACAGACAGAAGGATAAAGTTTTTAATTTAATTTTACGTAAATTGTAAATTAAACAAAAAAAAAAGCTTTTTGCATAACTCAATTGAACAAGAAAACCATGTACGCTAAATTTTAAGTCTTTAGATATAATAGCTGAACTTTTTTTTTATTATTATTATTTATGATGCCCCCTAACTTTCTTGCGGATTGATTTTTGAAAACACCTACCTGCTCCAAAAGTAACACACTGTTACAAATTCTGTGTAATAAACACTTAAAATAGTGTAAATAATTTGCATCCGGATGTGTAATATGTTAATATTACTTTCTGATGCATTTACTTTATGTTAAATAGCTGTTACCCGCGACTTCGTCCAAGTGGAATTTTAAAAAGTGTTTATTCACTTTGCAGAGTTTATGAAAACTTAATAATTATGTATTCACGTAAAGAAATACCTATGCTATAAGTATAATGTCATTCTTCTACTTTGTGAATCTATATTTCTTTTTTTTAAATTTTTTTGAGTTTTTGTTGAGCAAGGGGCAAAAGGGAAGCATGACCTTTGACACTGTCGATGGGGTGAGGACTAAATAGGTCTAAGTAGCAGTAGGGAGAAACGCGAACACAAACGAAGCCGCAAGGAAGGGGGTGAAAGGGCCGCATGACCTTTGACAATGCAGTTAAGGACTGCAAAATCATTAGGATCAAAGGACATGAACGGGAAATGTCGCGAGTGGCAGCAACCTGATCAAACAAAAAAGTTCGATATAACTGCTAGAAATCGTTGAGACAGAAGGCTCCTAAAATAAAATAATCCCTATTTGAATCGGATATTGCTCACTATTTCATTGGTTTTAATTTTATTTTCTCAGAACCCTAATTTTTTTTTTCTAAAATAAAAGTAGCCTAAGTTACTCCTTATAACATTAGCTATCTGCCAGTGAAAATTCCGTCGAAATTGGTCCAGTCGTTTCAGAGATTAGGCAGAACAAGCAAATAGATAGACAAAAATTTTAAAAATTGATTTTTTCATATAAATACCGTATATACTTTTAAATGCATTTAGTAAAAAGTAGTTAATTTCAAATTACAAACAGACATTTCACTTTTATTTATATGTATAGATACAAAAAATTAAAACACAAAAAAATATAGTTTATCATTTAATAACAATAAATAAAGTGAAAAGAAGTTAAAACATAAGCATATACTGCTGATTATAGAATTTTAAATACTAAATTTAAAAAATTACCAAGCCAAAAATAAATGTGATGTTTAGATTTTTGTAAAACATTCAGCAATACAAAACAGAAAAACTCAATCCAGAACTTGATTTTCTAACAAAAATATTTGTAGGGTTTTTTTTAAAAAACTCATATTATGAGAAGAAATATTTTTTCCCTATACTTTCTTAAAGTAACCTGAAGCCAGTGTATCCATACTACAAATGTTAAGAAAAACTGTTGCGTGGCTAAACAGCAAAAAGATGAGTTTAAAGAAATATTTACAAATGGATTTTCTAGAAAAAATTAAACTATTTCATTGCTTTTTTCAAAAATCTTATGCAAAAAGGATTGAAAATTTAAAGACTTTAGGAAGAATATAAAGATATGTCAACATAAAAATTATAATACAAATGCATATTATAGAAGAATTTTTCACTGTATTTAATCATAATAAGCATATAAATAGAAAGATTATATATATCCATAAAATCTGCTTAAACTTAAAAAACTACAAAATTTGATTAACATTTTCAGAATATAATAAAGTGCTATATTTGGCATTGTTTTAAAATTCATAAAAAGCTTAACTGTAATAAGTCATAACACACGTCATTTAAAATGTGTTGCCATATGTAAAATGTTTATCAAATTTAAAGGCACTTTACTCATTATAAACTTCCATACTTTCCACAAATTCTTTCAAGTTTCGTAGTTCTATATCATTATGGTTTAGGAAGAAGTTACATAACTAAGAAAAAAAAAATGTTCCATTTCGAGATTTTTTAAGTAATTTTTATACTAGAAAAAGATTCATAAAGAATTTAATTCTTTGTTCAGTACTAACTGTTTTTAAGTAAAACATTTTCAGAAATATTAAAAAAGCAAAAAATATACAAAAATATTTTTAAAAATAGTAAATTACCTCAAAATTAATATAAATAAATAAATATATCTTGAAACTAAATTCTTATATTATAAGAATAAGTTTCTTACTGCACATTGAATGGAAAATATTTTTTGCTAAAATAAAAAAAAGACAAGACACACATAATATGAAAAAATAAAAGTGAAATTATATAGTGACATTGTTGTGACAAACAACCATATGCCTTCTTAAGTTTGAATTTCGGTTGAAACTTTTCCCACAAATGGCACAAGCAAAAGGTCGAGCCCCAGTGTGTATTAGTAAGTGCCTTTTAAAATCACTTAATCTGAAGGTTGAATATTCACAATTGGGGCAAATATTCTCCACTGCACATAAAGGACTCTCCATAATTAATGTAAAATTTTGACTTGAACCTATGAGGGAAAAAAAAGATATTGTAGATTATCATTTATATTAAAAATAACATAAACCCGAAAGCTTTATTGAATTTTTGTAGCAATGGAACTGCTAATGATTTAGATTCAATTTTAAAGGGATAGATTGAGTAGAACTAGTAGTTGGGTAGTTTTTTTCAAAGAATAAATGGTAAAGGACATCGTAATATTGATAAATATTACAATGATCAATCAATATTTATATGTTGCATAATATTTGGTACTCATTAGCTTTATTTCAGACCTACTTTGTTTTGCTACCAAAATCCAATACAAAAGTTACAATTATAGAAATGAATTGAATTATGTAATAAAAACCAATTGAATGTAAAATATCTTTTTTTGTTTAAAAATTATTTTTCTAAATAAGATTCTTTATCTGACTACAACTGTCAAAACAAATACAATTTGTCTTAAATAGAATTAAATTTAACATCATAGAAAAAAAATAAATTCACTTTCTTTATATTTTTTTTGAAAACATTGAAGCAAAATTAGATAGATATGCAAAACATCCAAAGAAATTAATATAAAGGTGAGGGAAAAAAAATTATTTATTGTAGGATTTAAAAGGAAAAAAAACTATTTAGTACTTAAAATCTGGCGTATAACACGCACCTTTAACACAAACAATATAATCGAAACTTAAGGGTGCGCGTTATATGCCCGGTATAAGAACATAACTTTAAAAATAACAAAAGGGATGAGCATAGAGAAATTTTTACTACTATATGTATCGAAATATTGTTTATTTAAAAAAAAATGACTTGCCTTATAAACTAAAAGAGTAGTAGTTTTAGAAAAATCATTTTTTCAAAAGTCTGGGATAAAACCTCAAATAAATGACTTCAAAACATAAGAGTATACTAAATACATCAGATTTCTTTGTATAAAAAAGGGGTGTGCATTATATGGCGAATATACTTAAAAATTTAAAAAATAAGACAGAAAGTATAGGTGAGCGTTATAGACTGAATTTTATGGTAAGTACTTTATATAAAGAAAAAAATAGCAAACATATTTATATGAAGAAAAAAATAGCAAATATATTTAATCTTTTTATTTTATTGTTTAAACATAAAATCTGTACAGCCAATTTGTAAGATTACATCAACATTTCAGTTTTATGCTGAATACATTTCATATACATATATAACTTTTATGTAACATAAGTAACTCTTAATTAAAATTGGAATATAATTTTTAATATAATTCATAAAAATATAAGAATTTTTAATTTCATAAAAATATAAGAATTTTTAATTATCTTGCGTATTTTTATAGTAAGTACTTTTCTACTAAAAACTTTTTAAAATCTATTCCATGAATATGTCACCATGATTATGAAATAATTTATGAAGTTGAATACAGAAAAGTTTTCATAATTTTACTGAATAAATGCTATGTTTATCACAATGCATATTATTTTCAAAACATGTCATAAACATTATATTAATTTCACAAATAACTATGATATGCTTAGCTTAAAATTTTTACAAATTCAATTCAATTCAATAAACAAATTTTTAAAAAGTCTATTATTTTAATAAAGTAGTGTAATTTATAGTTCGAAACTAAATAAAAATCAATATTGAATATGAGTTCTTAAGTGAAGTTCCAAATGATCTTTGCGCTTGAATGACTTGGAACAAACTTCACACGTAAATGGACGAAAACCAGTATGTACAACAAAGTGCTTCCACAGATCAGCCTTTCTCATAGTTGAATATCCACATTCAGTGCAAGCATGACGTTTGCTTCTTGCCCATCTTTTAGAATTTGACTGATTTATTTGCAAATTTAAATCCCCTAAAAATTGAATTAAAAACATTTTTAATTTTCAGTTATTACATTTTTCCAACATTTTCAGACATATTGTTTTTACTTCAGTATTACAGACCAAGAGTTTAAAAGTAACATGCAGGAGGGGAGGGAGAAGACACTGTAACAGTAGCGCACACAGGAATTTTTCAGGGGGTGGGGAGTCCGGGGTCGAAAGTTCACCATTCTTGTATCATGCTTCTTAGGATTTTGTTGCTTTTCAGGAACAAAACACAGTAAAAAATTAATTATTGAATAAATAATTAACATTAATTAATAAAATTAATCATTAATAACAAATACTTAATTTAATTTTACGTACTATATACTTAATTAAATCAATCTTAAATTATAATCAATCCGGAAAAAATCTAGGACTTTGGGGGGGTCCAGAACCCCCTTTGTGTGCGCCACTGCACTGTAATGTATATTAAATACGATAAATATATGTACATTAAATACATAATAATCCTGACATACACAAAATGAAGATTGTTACAAGACCCGTTTTGTAGCCAGAGGGTTATACTTACAATAATAATCATACCATTTAAGTACAAAATTAATTTTTAAGCAAAGCAAAGGTAATTTGAGAAAATTAAATTGAATTTACACTTTGTTTTTATTATAAATAGACAACTAATCCATGAGTGGGATTCATATGTATCGAGTTTTATAGATTTAAAAAAAAAACCATTTTCATGCATATTGACACTTTCAAAGATTGACAATTTTTCCCACAATTCAATATTTGAAATATTTACTGCAGCTGTACTTATGAAAATTTTGAATTCTAAATTTTTATATGTTTGGATTAAATATGTGCAATGAAATTCACTTGGAATTGGACTTTTCTTCCCATATATCAGGTCACTCAATCATCTAAATAAATGACTAAGCTAAGAAAGCAATTTCAGTAGACTTGGCTTTTTAACTTCCAGTTCTGTTGTTAAATATAATCTCATTAAAATAAAATGGTGTAGAATAAATTTACATTTTTGTATTAAAAGGCCAGTAACATTCATTTACAACTATTTGGTTAAAAAAATATGAGCTGACTGGGTGGTATGGTTGGTTTGTTGCTGGCCTTCTGCACCTAAGGTTGCGGGTTAAACCCCGGCCCAAGTGAGTGGATTTTCATGATGCAGGAAAATTGACAGCGGCCATGTTGTATGATTATATGGCATGTAAAAGAACCCTAAAGTGTCTATTTGGCTTGGATGCTCTCTGCTAAATTAAATCCTGGTACAAGGTTCCATCGTCAAAGCTCAGGTGTCTCCTTCTAAAGAGGGAACTGGGCGTCAAAATTACCTGCGGCAATTGGTATCTGCCTATAGGGAGCTGCACTAAAAAGTGATACCAGCTTCCGGGGGATGTACTAGGTCTGCAATAGTTAATGACCAATTCGCAGCCCATTAGAAAAAAAAGTTTAAACTACTTACATTTATTCTAAAAACCATTTTAATAAAATCTGTCTATAGGATTTTTAAATGATTTCATTTTTTAGCTTTGTTCCCAAGCTCAACATATAATTTCAAATGCAAATGAATATATCATGAATAATTTTAAAAATAAAGGTAGATTGCATAATTAACACTAAACATACCAACACTTAATACATACTTATTTCTACCAAAGCAAAACTGATCTTTTGACCGGTTATGGTATGTTTAGTGTTAACAATGTATAAATACTTTTCTTTTGAAATAATTAAATAACTGAAGCTTTATTATACTTGTATATGACACACATACACATTTTTTAGCTATTTTGTTTTTATCACTTGGAATAGAATTATTACAAAAATTCACCATAATTTTAAGATTTAATGACAAAATAATTCAATTTGATTCAAAAAGTGAAAAAATAATATAAACAAAATAACACATAAAAACTACATTATTAATGTTTCAACTTTTACAATCTTAATTATACTTGAAGGTACAAAATCCTACTTCCCCCCACACAACACAACAAAATTGTCCCTTATGATAAAAAAAATTCATTCGTTTTTTTGCTATATGGCATTTTATAAAATATTTCATTAAGAACAAACTGTTTGCATTATCTGTGTCCTGCAATTAGAGTTTTATATTACTAAGTCTTCACTCATAATTCGTATGGCGACTTAAGTGAATCTTCAAGTTCCACTTTTGAGTAAATCCTTTGCCACACAAGAAGCAGCTAAATGGACGCTCTCCTGAATGAATCATAAAGTGTTTTTTCAGGTTATTACTTCTATCTGTTTCATAGGTGCACAGAGAGCACACAAATCTTCCATCTTTCTTGGTTGGTTTAGGAATTTTCAGAATTCTAGAATGACCTATAACAGAAAATTGAAAAGTATATCAATAAAAGCACTTAAATTTAATGTAATGAAAAAGATAGTTTAGAAAACAAAGTAACATTTCCAAAGATAAATTGATAAAGTGAAATGAAAACATGACAAAATTGAAAAAGAATAAAGTAAAATCTTTTTAAGCTGCCCAGTAATTGATTCAAAAAGCTTTAGAGAAAATTATTTGTAATTTTTTTTTACCATATGTAACATTGACACTGAACAAATTTTTTTAATACGCAAGTATTAATGTCACCACAAACAAATTTGCGCCACACAAATCACACCATGATATAACATCAACAAAAACACATTCTTACGTGTTTTGATTGAAAAAAAATCAGTCAGATTTGGGTGGAAAGTGGCATGATTCGTGTGATGCAATTTTGACTGTATTGACGTTAATAGGTACCATTTTTTTTTTTACAGCTAAGTAATCAATGATATAAACTTTTGAAAAACTTTTAATGAACAATAATATGCATATATACAGAATATTCACAGTTCTGTTTCAATTGAATCAATAGCACTCACTATTGCAATTTTGAAGCTATTTATTCAAATATATATAAAGTATAAATGGAAAAAAAAATACCTATTACTAATAACAAACATCATATCAAGTACTGCAAAAAAAAAACCCTACATTTTTAAAATATGTTTTGGGTTATATGCACAAAATACATCTGTATTTTTTTAGATGATACAATATTCTTTTCTGAAATAACAAATTTTTCAATTAATTGCATTATTTTTTATAGTCATGCACTTTTTAAAATTTTTACTTTTAATTAATAAGGCTTAAGTTATAAAAATAAAACAATATAAAAAGAACAATGTGAAATAAATAATAATATTTACACATTTTAAAAACAATAAATATTTTAAAGTTACTTGTAATTTTTTTTCAGTTATGTAATTAAATAAAATAAAAGTAAGAGCAATTAAACATTATCCACAATATAAATCAATAAACATAATACTAAGTATATATTTTAATTTCAAACATGATAGAATAATAAGCATATACACATGCATTTAACTCCTTTTGTGTGTTATAAAAAATGGAAATTAAAATATTTTACACACAATTTATATGTTTTTTCAGTACTTATGTATTATGCTATCAAATTTTGTTGAATAAAAAAAGTGATATAAATGCAGCCAATCGCCCCCCCCCCATCTTTGAATACAACAATAATAATGATGATAATAGCAATTGCCAACATTTCCTGCATTCGTAACACCTTTTAGTTCAGCAAAATTACAGTTGTTAATAATTTTTGCTATAACAAAAATTTATGATTTAAGAATAAAAAAAATGCTTTTAGAAAAAGTAAATGATTAAAGTTACACAAAAATATGAAATAATACATCCATTTGATTTATATATAGCACTCATAAAGAAATAAGGTAAGCTCAAAAAATGAAATTTTACAAGAGGTTGTTTTATTCTATTTTTATATATGATTTCATGAGCTCCACACAAATAAATAATATACTTGACGTAAATTCTCCCACAACTATATTGACAAGACAATTTCACTTTCTTCAAGGCCAGTATAATAAGGAAATATTGATAAAACTGAACACATATAATTTTTAATCATAAAAAATGATTTCAGAGTTTTTAAAAAAAGGTTGATTATATGCTATAGTTGTATATACATGTGCCTTGAATATACAAGAGTATACATAGATAAGAGATATCTTTCAATTAAGGAAAATACATATATTATTAATAAATCAAAAATATTCAAATTATAATGAAAAAAGATAGACATTCATATGATTTTGCATAAAATCTTTACAGCAAATTCCACATTTAAAACCTCATTCCCAAGAGCAAATTTTAAGTGCCTTTGAAAATTGTGTCTTTCACAAGTTGAATAATGGCACACAGAAAAATTCTGCGAATGAAACCTTGAATTTGATGTCTTCTTTAACTAAAATTTAAAAATAAATATTCAGAACACTTTTTTAAGATAGCATTATCTATTATTGCATTAAACTCTATTTATATTGTTTTCCATGATATATCATTAAAATATTTTATAACTTGAATATTAATTATCAAATATTTTATCTTAATAGAATGACAATAATTATATTGAACAGTAAACAATTACTTTGTTTAAACAAAATAAAACTGTTTTCATAAAATTCTTGATTAAAAAAATTTCTTTAAGAAACAAAAATAAAATTATATTTCAAATGTTTGTCATTAATTATAGAGAAACCATAACTTCATATATTTAAAAAAACTAAATTTTAACTATAGAATAAGTTATAAAATGTAAATTAAAATTAAAACAAATATATGAATTGTACACAGCAAATTACATGAAAAGCTTACAATTTAAATGCACACAAAAAGTCTCAGTTTGCCTAACACAAATTTTTAAATGGAGAACACATTTTGGAACTTGCATAAAATCATCACAGTCAAATTTGTGCCAAGCTAATCATGCTATTTTCCATCAAAATCTGGCTGATCAATTTTTTTTCAAATAAAACACACAAAGATTTTTTTTTGCTGTTATGATATACCAAATTTGCGAATGCAGTGATATTAATAAGTACATTTACCTCCAAAGATTGTATATTAATGTGGTACTTTGAATTAACAAGAGAGTTATTGATTACCAACCTCAAAAATATGAATTACAGTCAAATGAAGAGGATGGTGACTTCTCACTCTTTCTCATGCAGCTCTTTATCCATGCATGTACAAGTGCTTAAATAATTTTAACATGCACTCGGTCTGTGATGCAGCCCTTATTCATGTGAAAGAAATATATATAAATAATACAGATTCTTTTAAAAAGGGCAATTTTTAACATATGCATGTGTAACATTTTTTCTATACCAAAGTATTCTATTGTCTTATGAATGCTGTGCTTTTTAAAATCTAACAAACATATTTAATTACTTTGAGTGAGCTAATATTTTTAAAAAACAGATAAAAGCATTTGAATAAGCCATAAAAGAAAACTATTTAACAAAATAGATTTCAACCTAATGCTAGACACAATTTTTAAAGTGAAAAAACTAGCAGTTATGCATCTGCAGCTTTACCAAGTCAAAAGCGCCTTTTGCCAATTAAATGTAAAGGAAGTGAATATATCTGATAAAAATTTAAAACCTTATTAGTCAAATTACTATAATTTGAAATAAATCATCTTGGTGCTTCATCTTAACTTGTAAAAATATTTATTATCCAAAAGCCAATTTCCAAATTGTTAACATCCCACCCCTTTTTAATGAAAAAATGTGAAAAATATCAATTAAGAAATTTTCGTGCAAAGTTGAATTAACCATAGCATGGAATTTTCATATTTAATTGTAATAATAGAACAATTTTGATTCAGTCAGTCCAATCGTTGTTTGGGAAATTTACGTGAGACATAGGTAATTGCTATAAATGTCTTTTGAAGATATCCATATAATCAGATAGAAAAGTAAGCTTAAAAATAACTTTTTTATAAAAAGCAATCATGTAAAGTAACTTGATATTTTTAGTTTGTTTCCTATTTCTCAACATGGATTTTGTAGAAATATAAAATAAGAGTTGATTGCAGTTTATTTTTTTCAAAATCAAAGACTAAATTGTGCCACAAATATTTATTAACAAATGCATTAATGAAATATATTAAAAATTAAAACAACCACAAAAAACACACTATGTAGAAAAAAAAAACTCATTTGTTTGAAATCAACGGAAAATAGTGTGTTCAACTTGTATTGCCACAAGACAACAATGTTTAATGTAAAATGTAAACACAGCTAATACTGAGCCATTCGGAAATTACATGTGAGACAACATGAAGAAATATGAAACTTCAAATGTAATTTCTTGAGAGAATATGTTGGATTTAATGACAGGGGAATTTGTTGCAATTAAAATTAGAAAACTCGAACGTATCAATGCCAGAAAAATGTTAAGAATTACATTAATCTTTAAGCTGGCAATAAAAACAATTTGCAATAGCTGAAACAGGAGATGTTTAAATTTACACAGCCTTAAGACTTTAAGGGCTCTGGCCACGGACCACAGTAGTTTTTAAGATTATTTGAGGAACTGCGAACACGCGTTGCTACTATTAAGCCGCATTCACACCAAGGCGTACAAACGTCGAGTATTAAGTGTCTAGCCAATCAAGAGTCTTTCTCTTTAGCTAGACGCTTAACACTCGACGTTTGTACGCCTTGGTGTGAATGAGCCTTTATTCTGATTTCTTGTAAAATACTAAAGTGAAATCTTTGTTTTAAAGGTTTCAACACGAAAAAGAAGGGGAAAATGCTCCCCAATGACCTCCAGTAAGTAAAATTTGAATATATGATGAATAATTAATTAGATCAGATTGCAAGCGTTTGCAGATGATATAGAACTGATGGCCAGACTATCAGATGGCCAGGGTTTATTATCATCGAATTCTAAATCAACGCGAGAGTATTTGGTGAAGGACACTGGTCGCCAGAAATAAATATCATCTAAGAGATGTGTTTGAAGTTATTGAAAGAAAAGCTAAACCAGTGGTCGTAATTATGAACCAAGAAAAAACTAAGCATTGGACTACAATTGGAAACACTTATACTCCAATTCATCTTTTAATTAGGGGTTATAAAATTGAAATGGTTAAAGAATTTATTTATCTGGGAATAATTGTCTCGAAGAAATAATGATATTGTTACGTTCATCGGGGTTCGAGGATTTAATGCAAATCTGTCACAAAGAGCAAGACAATTCTTCAGGAGCGATGGAAATTTACTGTAGAAAAACAATCTTTGGAATACACAAAATTCCCAGAATAAATCTCAGAAGGTCTCCACACCTTCAAAAGCTCTCAGACACAACTATTCGTGTCTCAAATACAAGTATGTAAACAGTGGCGTAGCGTGAACTTTCGCCACCTGGGGCCGACTGGAAATTTGCCGCTCCTCTATTTTAATTATTAGTCAAGAGAATTAGTTAAAGTTAAAAAAAAGCAGCTTAAAATTTTTTTATTGATTAAAATGCACTCTTCGGGGTTTTTTTTTCAAAGAAAAATCTTTAATACAATTGTCAACATCAATATGTATGTCATGTTTAATTGCCAGAATAACTAAATTTGTTAGCCTTAACGTGGACATAGTCCATCTGAGATAATTTTTGATTAATTTTAGCTTAGAGAAGCTTCTCTCGTAACTGGCATCACTGATGGCAGATGTTAGAAAAATTTTCAACATTATAACAGCATTTGGTAAGACATCTTCAAGTTGGGACTCAATAATACATTTTAATAAACCCAGAGACCTAATGACCTAATAAAG
The DNA here is from genome assembly GCA_019973955.1 of Trichonephila inaurata madagascariensis. Taxonomy (NCBI): domain Eukaryota; kingdom Metazoa; phylum Arthropoda; class Arachnida; order Araneae; family Nephilidae; genus Trichonephila; species Trichonephila inaurata. The sequence continues at coordinate 158,398 of BMAV01012335.1, read as the reverse complement.
ACCTAATGAGTTCTTTTTTACAGTCTGGTTTTGTTGCAGCTACGAAAGCTTGTAGACGTATAGGCTTCAGTTGGAATTCTTCTTTATTAATGTGTCGAGAAGCTTGATCCAAGTTAAGTTCGTCCATGGTCAATAACTCTTCAGGCCTTAAAAAATCATACTTTTGTGCTAGATTCTGCAACTGTTGGAATCTTTCTCGAATTCCGGCAGTTACTCTGTCTATTGAAGAGAACATTGTTCACCTCAGGTCATCTTCGTACGATAACTGAGCATCTTCACTTCCGTCGCCAAATATATGCTTCTTCCTGATTCGTCTTGGGGTTCAAAAGAAATTTCAAGCTCTTCACATAAACTTTTAGCATATATTAAAGAGTCATCCACGAATTCCTCTCATTTTACTTCTGATATGGTCTGTAAAGCACGTATTTTTTTAGCACATTGATGAAAATTTAGTCCCTCTGGCAAATAATTTTGAGCATCATTGACTTCACACAGTACCGGTTGCCAGAAGCCTAAGTAACATAAAAACGAAAGCGATTGCATAGCGACTAATAAACTTCCTGCATATGTGCGTGTATTACAGCTTTCACTCGTTTCGTCAGTTTTTCCAGTGCAGTTAAAGTTTCTTTGTAATGGTGTCTAATATAATTCACAGCATCACCTCCAGTGTTTCAACGTGTGTCCTGTATCTCCTTCAAACATTTTCCTGTAGATTCAAGAACTTCCCATCGGTGCGTCGCCGTAGAAAAAAAAGAGGGTCGGACTGTGTCTTGGACCCGGCCGTATGTTGTACGTGAATACATCGCGTAACGGGTAATATTTTTTAAATAAAATATTATTTATGTATGTCTTATTCATGTTTGAATACTAAGAAGTCCTCTGGATTTCCATGTTTTTTGTTTATGATGGCAACTATTTCCTTTCAACGGGTTTAGTAAAGAAATCCAGTAAACAAATAATTACTGTGTTATAATAAAACTTTATTAATTATAGGTCGAGTTATGAAAAGTACGACAAAAATGGATACAAGATACATCGAGATTTTTGGTAAACGTTAAATCAATACAGGTATTATCGGACGTTGTTGGAGAAATTTCGATGCAAGACAAATTGAACTCGCTGAGCATGAAGCCGGGCAATGAACGGTCTTGTGAAACATTAACATTAAAGTCTCTGACTATCATAATTGGTGTAGTAAGATCAGGATAGTAATCGGGAGTAATTTTAGAGACGTTTTTGGAATATTTTAATAGCGATCGTAACATAAAGAGTTTAGTTTCTGCTAAAGCTGTGCCCGAAATGGATGTACACACACCCAATTATGAATTTGAAGATGCTATTAACCTTAACGTTTACTAGACAGACATCACCAGCTTTTGCGTCTTTCATTCCCAAGTTAATTTCCGAAATGTCAATGTTAACTCTATTACAATCAGTGAATCTATTTATGTTGCGATAAATGGCGACTCCATCGTCTTTGCGAATCGATGATGATGATACTACCACAAACGATGAAGATACAATTTGTCTGCGCTAAGCAGTATTATTAGATGATCTCAGATCAAAACCAGGCACATTCACTGGCATAGAATCTTCCATCCAAGTCTCGCTAATTGCTAAATTTTCCTTACAAGCAGAACCTCCGACTCCGGTGCACTTCTGTCACACTGTAGATGCTCGATTGGATCATCACCGATGGCGTTGGCTGCCACACAACTGGTTATTGCGTTAGCATGAAGTGAATCCAATGTACTGTAAATCTTGTAATGGTTACACAATGATTGACCAAGTAAGAGTTGTTGCGAAGCTTTTACCACTGAATTTATGACCACACCAGCTCAGAAACGTAGATTTATGTATCATTTTCTTCTTTATGTTAACATTGAAAGTCTGATCATAGTTCAATTGACGCGGTAGATGCTGCACCACTGTGTCCACATCCACGGGTACATTGATGGCATCACAACCAACGTATCTGCATGAATGACAGTCGTAGTGATACTAGATTTTCACTAATCGGATCTAATGCGGGCAACCTGTGTTGCTTAGGTGAATACGCAAATCTGTTCAAATGTGACAATATGGGAACTTTATCCGAGTCCAGTGAGTTCTTACACGCAGCGCACAGTTTAAAGTCAGCCACTAGCTCTTCAGGGAAAGTACTGTTTAGCAGCGGCAGGTGTTTTTCTCTTGTTGGTATCAATGAATGCGGAAACCATAGACGATCATACATACCCCACTTATGTCCGAATGGATTGTTGACAAACGTCGTAGTGAAACGTAAACTAGCTGCATCGCAATGTGTCTTCATAAACGATCATCGTTCACAATCAATGCCTACACAGTCCGGTGTCAATATAGAAGCGATTTCATCATCCACTTGCATAATTTCAACTGCTCCAGCTACAGATGTACTGCCACCGTCGTTGATCTGCTCGGTTGCATTCATTCTTTTACGTTACCTACACTACATGACTCACCCATATGATGTTTTATTGGAACCATTCGATTGCTCCTGAGATGCCCTTACCAGCGGCACACGATTTTTGTATTGGCTTTTTGACGCATATAGGCCGACATCATATATTTTTGGTAGTACTTTTTTTATTTTAACACCTTATTATATTCATTGTCGCTATTTTACACTAATATTTTATATACAATCGATAGATTTTGATGAGAACTGTCCATTGAAACAAAAATGAACATCGTAGCTTCTCCAAGTCAAAAGGTATACTAAATGCAAATCTCGATATGCAGCAAAATTACGTCAAAATGGCAGCGCTCCCCTCTCCACCGCATGCGATGAGTCACAGTCCTTAGCGTAATAAATTCTTTGATCCTTTAGCTATCCGATGGTGTAATTGAATTTTGGATAGGAATGATAGTTATGTAGCTGCAACACCAAACTGTATCCCCCGATTTCGATATCATTCATCTTTTTTTAATTGCCTCCCTATGGAAGCAATTTTAAAGACGTATTCACGTCAAAAAGAGTAGCAGCGTTCTAGCGTACCAAAGAAAGTCACCGAATTTACCTCCACTGAAGCTGCATGTACGCAAGCTAGGTTTAGTGAATGATTTGAGCAAGGAACAAATTCGGCATTAGGATTGATATCTTTTATTCGCTGTTGCACACCTGTGTGGCATCCAGCCATCGTCGCAGCATTTTCATAAGCTTGCCCTCTACAGTTCATAACGTCGAGCCCATCAGCCTTAAGTTTGCTTACTATCATGCCACTTATAATTTTCGCTGTTTTGTTGTTTTTCATTTCAACGAAATCTATACAAGATTCCTCTACTCTAACTTACTGGTTTTCAATCATCACATATCTTACTACTTGGCTTGTTTGATCTTTGTGGAAAGTATCCAGGGTGCTGTCAAAAATCATGGAATAATATTTAGCCTTTTGGATGCGAGCTATAATTACTTGGTGAACTTTGTTTTTCCTATTGTTTCTATAAACTCATTTTGAATTTGAGGTGACATATTAAGTGAGAGAACTGTTTTGGCCCATTTTTATCCTTACTAAATACTCTCTGAGAACAGGGTCGTACTTTGCCAGAAGATGTACCAATTCTAAAAAGTTGCCTCTATTAGTACTGGTGTCACACGAAATCTCACACGAAAGTGTTTGGTTAAGTAAAAAAAGTTGCGAGATTGCTTAAAAATAATCTCCCCAAAACAGTTTGTGGTGGTTCATTTCCTTCTTCAAATTATTTAACCATTTAAAATTTGCTCATAAAAAAAACAAGTGTCCAAAATTTTTTTTAAAAAATTAAATAAAAAAGGCTTTTAATTTTACGTTATCCACATAAATCAACCCCCTGAACATTGATCCGATTGGCCGGCTAGTAGGAAAACGAAATGCGATTTTTTTAAAAAACTGAATATTTTTAGTTCACAAAATGTTCGATAGACGGGAAAACCGATTTGCCCAAAAAATTTCGGTTTTGCTCTTATCCACGACAACCCAAAAAATTTCCCTCGACTATTCGTGGGTGTTACTTTTCTCTTATTACACGCTTACCCCATTGCTGGGGTAATGAAAATTCCACCATCTGGGAGGTCCGGGGAGAACGATCACAAATTGCCTCAATAAGGTCAGCTAAAATGTATGGCCAAGGTTGAAATCCCTAGTCCAGTAAAAAATAGCTACTTAATGGATTAAGCCCCGTGCCATTGCCGGGAATACAAAAAGTACTGAAATCTGACGATTTCCCGGGATTCCCTTTATATTAATGCAGTGAAAATCTTTTAAGATAAGCATATCTACTTGTATCCCGAAGTCGGGTGCCAAGTCAATTTGCCACGCAATACAATTTTTATTTTTTTAAGAGATATAATCGTTGCAAATTTTGTTAGCAATGGTCGACTTTTCAACTGTCCAAAACAAAATAATTATGTTCCACATTTCCAAAGTGTAAATAATATTATTTCAGAAAATAATTTCATTCAAATTTTTTCGTAGCAAAAAAAAAAGTATTTTTTAAATTTGGCCCAAATGCCGCCCAGGAAATGGGTCCGGTTTATCCTGCCCTAGAGCCGCCACTGGAGTTTTCAATTGTACGAAACCCCAAAAGGTCGTAAAAATTTTATGATTTTTGGTTTATGATTTCACCCCGCTCCCCCCCTGTCGCATCCGCGTTTCCGTTTTTGGTTTGGCCAGGGGGAGCGATTTGGAGTTTGAAATATCTTTTGAATTTAAATATCGCGATACTTGCCACCGCTTCTTTTCATATGCCAACCGGGGCCATGGCCCTTCGGCCCCCACCACCCTACGCTACTGTAAGTAAAATATTATTCACAAGCACTCGCTTGTTTTACTTAACAGTCGAAGCGATCACTAATCGCTGTTCGACTCTTCAACGGTCAAGGCAATACTACTAATCGCTAGACAAAACAATACTAATTTAGTTTCGGCGAGTTTTTCCCTAATTATATGCCTCTAGGATCCTTCTCGAAAAATCCGCTTGCGTCATGGATCGTGATATTAGTAGATTTCTACATTAATTTCCAGAAGAATCCGCAGGATCGCGAACTTCCCAAAAATGATCGCCAAAATGATCAACAACTTGGCTCTATTGCCAAGTTCCCAATGAATCACCACTATAATATAAGAGACGGCGTTGTTTGCGAATATTACAATTTTAACAAAAATTAATTACAACATAGAGCAGGGATGGCGAACCAATGGCACGTGACACAATATTTTGGTGCGCTCCACCGATCAAAACGGTTTGCATCATTGTTCAGAAACTATATTATTACAAAAACCTAAACTTGAAAAACAATGTTAAAGATTAAGATGTACATGAGAAACCAGACAAAGAAAAAAATTGAAGTACTCATTTCCATAATTGATTCTTCAATCAAAGAATTTTCAGTAAGGTATTTCGTTAAAAAGAATTATTAGGAACGTTGAAGTTTATTATGTACCTTTTGATATGATTTACTTTGATAAACCGAACTTTTGTCCAAATTCGATTGGTTGGAAATTGAAGAATTTGAAATACAACTGTGTGTGTGATTGATTTCTAGTCTAGTTCAATATGGATCCAAAAAATTTTTGAAAAAAGGAAAAAGTTGGAATTTATTGAAACAAAAAGATTAACAAGCAATAAAAGAAAAGGTGTCAGTAACGAAATTTTGGAAACATGGAATTTGATTCCAGACACATTTAACTGTTTGAAGAAAAGCAGGCTCATGCTACTTTAACCATATCTTCAACCACCTGTGACTGCGAGTCATTATTTTCAGAGATGAATAACATTAAAGACTCGCTTAGAAACCGTTTGGCAGATGGCTCCAATTCAGCAAGCATTCTGTTAAAAGTAGTATCTTATAATCCGAATCTAAGCTATTTGTCATCTAATTTGCAACAACAGAAGTCACATTAAAGTAAGTTAAAACACACGTATAACTAATACATTTACTACTATACAGTGCAAAATGTATTTTTTCGTAGTAAATACAAGAGTTTTGAGTTGTTGTACTTAGTTTTATTTTCCCCCAATCACAAGTCAAAAAATTTTTTGACGGAATTTTTTAAACCCCAATAAACATTGTGACGGGGCTTTATCGGAGTTACTTCTTTTTTAACCCCTTGGGATTTCTTTTGGGTTTTTTCCAACCAACCCCAAGAAAGAGAGCATGGTTATGCTGATTAGGGAAACGTATATATTGAAAAAGTTAGTATTCGTGAAGATGGCTAAGTAAAGCTAAGTGAAGTAAGGTAAAGTTCTAGGAGAAGAAGGTGTTTGTGTATTCTTTTGGGGGGCCGGGTTGAAGGGGGGTTAAAGGGGTGAGTGAAATTTTTAAAAAAGACCCTTTTTAAAAAGAAATTTTTTTAAATTATTATTTAAAGGAAAAACCTTTTTTTGTGGAAAAAAACCCAAAGGGGAAGCTTTTTTTTAATTTTTAAAAATAGAGCGGATACTTTTTTTAAAATTTAAACCATAAAAATTAATTCAATTTTAATTCGAAAATTAAACCTTACCGGTTTTAAGGGTCAAAATCCCGGGTACTTTCTTTGACTATTGTTGTTTTTTTATATTTCCCCCGGGGGGGCTTCCGTGTTTTTAAACTTTTTCCATTCCCCCCCCTTTCAAATTCCCTTAATTTTATCCCCCCCTTTAAATTAAAAATTTATTTTAATTTCGTTTGACTTTGGGTTTTGGTTAAAATTTTAAATTAATTTAAAAACCCTAAAATTTAAAAGAACCAAATTAAATTTTGATTTGTTACTTTTAAAAAATAAATAAAAAAATTTTTTAAAAGCAAAAAGATTAAAGGATAATTTAAAGATTTTCCCTTTTTTTGGCTTTGCCCAAAAAATGCGGTGGTTTTTTTAGAAGAAAAAATATTAAAATTAGGAAATAATTTTAAAAAAAGAATTTAGGGGTTAATTCCCAATTTTTTAAAAATTCCTTTGGGAAAAAACTCCCGAACAAAGCCCCCAAGGGAAAAAAGGTTTTTTTATTAAATTGTTTTTAAAATTTTCTAAAATTTAAATTTTGTTTTTAAAAAACTCTTTTAAGCCCCCCCCTTTTAAATTTAAAAATTACCGGTGAAGTACCCCTTTGACGAAAATTCAATTTTATAAAGAAAAAAATAAAAACATTGTTTTTAATCAAAAAAATTTAAAAAAAAAAGTAAAAAAAAGTTTTTTTTTTAAAAATTGGTTTCAAAAACCTTTAAAGAAAAAAATTTTTAAAATGAAAGCTCTAATTTAATTAAATTTTAAAAGGGGGAACCCTGTTTTTAATTTTTTTTGAAAAAAAAACCTTCCCCCAAGAAAAAAATTTGGGGGAAATTTTAGAATTTTGAAGGTTGAAAATAATTGGGAAACCCAATAAATTTAAAATAAAATTTTTTTGATTTTTAAAAAATTTAATTTTAATTTTAATTTTTTAAATTATTTAATAAAAAATATAAATTTTTAAAAAATTTTTTATTTTTTATTTAAAAAAAAAATTTTCCCCCCCATCAATTTACCAAACCAAAAAATACCTTGCCTTTTTTTAAAAAAAATTTACCAAACCAACAAAAAAAACCAAAAAAAATAAAATTTTAAAATTCACCTTAAAAAAAAAAAATTTAAAATTCAAAAGGGGAAAAGTTTTTTTGGGATTTTAAACCCACCCGAAAAATTTAATTTTTTTTTTTTTGGAAAAAAAAGGTGGAATTTTTTGGGGAAAACCCGGGAAAACTTTTTTTAATTTTGCAGTTTTTCCCTTTTTTTAAAAATTTTTGGTAAAAAACAAAAAAAAAAAATTTATCCCCAAAAACAACAAAAAAAGGAAGGGGGGACATGCCCAAAAAAAAAAAACTATAAAAAATTTAAAGTTTTCCCCCGGGCTTTTTTAAAAAAATTGGTCAAACAGGAGGGGTTTGTGTCAGGGGGCCCTTGGTAAAATTAAAAAAGTTTTTCCCCCGAATTACCGATTTTGTGCACTCTGTGCTTGGCGTGACCGTTCCCAGTTAAAAGGGGTATTTATTACAATATGGGTTTTTCTTAAAAAATTTTTAAAAAGTTTTTCATTATTTTTATATGTGTTTGGAATACTCATAAAAAAAAAAACCCCCGGCCCAGAATCCTTCAAAGTGCTTCCTTTCTTTTAAAAAACATAAAAATATTTTCAATAAAAAAAAAAAAGCAGCAGAAATAGTTTATTTCAATTTCCCCAAAAAGAAAAAAAAAATACATAAGAGCGGGAAGAACTAACCCTACAAGGAAGTTCGAAATTTAAACCCAAAACAAATACATTTTCGCCTACAGATGATGGCAATAATATAACAGTGAAAATTTTTTTCTTTTCCAAAAATTTTTTTTATTACGGGTTTGGGTTTTTTTTTTTTCTCTGAAATAGTATTTTTTGGTTTAAAAAAAAAAACGTAATAAAAATATCTCTCAAAAAGGGGTTTCGCAAAAACAAATAAAATGTTTTTTTTTTTTGGGTTTTAGTATCAAAGATAGCTAATGAAGGGTTTTTAAATAGAAGCTTTTTTTTTTGATGACTTTAAAATTGCAGATGATATAATAAATTATATCAATGTTAATTTTATTTTTTTTTAAAAAATTTTTTTCATTCCCGTAAATAAAATTTTTTTTTTTTTTTTTTCGATATGCCTTTCGGCCCCCCAGGGGGCCCCCCCACAGTTTGAGAAGCACTGAAATAAACTGATTTTATTATGGCAGAGTTTAGTGGTTCATCTTTCGTTCCCTCAGACATAGGTCGCGTGGATAGTGAGGAGAGGAAACCCCCAGGGCGCGGGGTATCACAAGGGCCCCCAACCCTGGGGATATCACAGCATTTCTTTAGAAAAAATAGCACGTTGATCCATAAAGGTTCGCCACTTCTGACATAGAGTAATATAAACGTATTACACATTCGAATATAAATTATTTACACTATTCTAAACATTCATTACACAAAATTCGAAACAATGTCCTACCTAAAATAAGAGATGAATCGTTGCTGCTAATAGATTGGAGCATTTACTTGACCTAGATTTTTTTCTAGAAAAATTTAGGTGTTCCTCACCAAGACCCAACTCTCTTGTCCTGACTTACGCCTCTGAGACATGAGCGGTCACCGTGAAGGAGGTAGGCATTTTGGATGCTTTTAAATGCTAAGTCCCGAGAAGTGTTTTCGGAAGAACTCAAGTCAGTTATTTTTAAATCATTATTCAAATTACATCGAATGTTTGAAGAGCCAGATATTGTTCATTACAATTGAACCGGGCATGCTGCCCGTATGAAGGACAGTAACATTCTAAAAGAAGTCTTTACTTCTAGACCACATAACAATGGAAGACGAAGAAGACCTAGATTTCGATAAACAGATGGCAGTAGGAAAGGATTGATTGGTCTTAAAATCTAAGAATTTTAGGAATTAGGTTATAAGAGAGGTGGTTGGAAAAGTCTGGTTCAGAAACCGTTGACCCACCTGGTGCTTTTGCGCCATGAAGGATGATGTGCCGAAATATTGGCCACGCGAAGGCGCTGCTGTGCGCACCTCTGTATCAAAATTGTAATTATCGTTAGTGTGTGATTTGTATCGTAGAATGTAAGCCGCATCGCGGCAATTCGTATCTAATTAAACATTACCATACTTAAAATGTGTCATCGAGAAAATTTATTGTGGACTGTCTAACTAATTCGCACGGATACACACTCATTTCGAATCGATAAAATTATGGATATTTGCTTCGTTTATAATTCGTCACAGATGATGAATTAATTTGATTTTTATGAACTTGGAGATATAATTATATCATCAAAACACTTGTTTATGAAGCCTTGCGTCGGGAAAACGAAAGGGGAAAAAAGAAGAAAAAAAAAAAGCAAACATATATGCATGAGATGATTAAAAGTAGTGTCCAGTAGGGATGGCGATTCTTTCCGAAAAAGATAGATTTTTAAATCGATTCGAATCGTAACCTGATGAATCGATTCACAAAAAAATCGAAGTCTAAAAGATCGATTTCTAAAAAAATCGATTTTTTTTCAAGTCAGCATTTACAATGTAAATATAACTCCATTTTATGAAAAAACAAGAAAAATACCATAATAAACGATCTCTTATCAATAAAATCAGGGAATTTTTTAAGTTCAGGGAATTCGACAATCACAATTATTTTTGTTGCTCTACCAAAGTATCAGGTATAAAAGAAGACATTTATTTTCTAAATGTATTTTTTACATTAAAAAGTTTAAAAAATAGATTATATAGTTTATAGTTCTCAATGCTTAATATCTAAACTTTTTAAAAACAATAGTCTCTCAAGTCTACTGGGATCCAAGTGGTTCCACTCATCACTTGCAATGTTGCTGGCAATCGAAAAAAGGCGCTCACGGGGAACAGATGATCCCACGATACTCATATAGATCATGGCTATTGAGTGAACGTGATGATAAATAGTTTTTTTTTGTTCTTGACAGTAAAGTATAAGATCATACTTCAGGTGCACAACTGCCTACGATAAATAGTGTTTAAATTCGTTTCTTATGGTTTTTAACAACTTTATGGTTTTTACCAAAACGGAAAAAAATCGAGTGCCGATTTTCTAGGATGAAATATCGATTCACTGAATCGATTCAGTGCTACATATCGATATCTTGCATATTGTAACTAGTGTACCCCTATTATACATTAGCCCTCCATCATTAAACGGGAGTTCATCTCGCTGAAGTACACCTTAACAGAGAAGCCATTAACTTTTATATTGACCTTCGCATACGCCCAAGCACTAAATGCACGAATTCAAGCATAAATAATACTCGCCTATAACAACTTACACACTATACATAAAGAGTACTCTCTCAATCATTCTCCAACCTCAAAAAAATCTTTGAAACCTACTCCCTACAACAGTTACAGCTTCATTAATTTTCAAAATAAGGAACTCTGTCTTTCAATGTACCAATTAGTTCATTTTAATGGTAGAGCCTCTTCTTCTGTCAATCACTAAGTTCAATAGATAGTTTATTAACGCTACTCTTCAAAGCAACACAAATGGCCCCGGTAGCCTAGAGGTCAAGGTAACGGACTCGTGGCCGGCGTATCGTGAGTTTAAGCCTAGTACCGCTGAAGACACGCCGTGTAGGGGACGATGCACGTTAAATCTGTCGATGTTCAAATGTCCTCCCGTTGGTGTGGGGTAGAAGTTAAGAAAGAGAGGTGCCAGCTCAGGTCACTTGACCATGGTTCAAAATTACGAGGTCATCGGTGAGTGAGTGAATATTAACGTTACACTACACAGCTACTCTGAGGTCTTTTGGCGATGGACCTCGTAATTTTGAACCATGGTCAAGTGACGAGGACGACACCTGAGCTTGTAACCCCTCTCCTAACTTCCACACCACACTAACGGGAGGACGTTCAAGCTCTCGACAGATTTAACGACGAGGTCCTTCGCCAAAAGCCCTCGAGTAGCTGAATTGTGCGACGTTAACATTCACTCACTCACTCGAAGCAACACAAAGGCTAAACTAAGATGGAATCATTTAAAAAGAGCTAATATATACAATTATATCTTCCGAAGCATTAGGAATTCTTGACAGTATATTTATTGAAATACAAAATGTACCTCTCTGCCCCCTCAGATTTATTTAACTATATATTCGTTGCGTTTATACGTTTTTATACTTGAAATTACACACACAATCCCGCAAATGATTTAATAGTATTCAAAGCTATTACTATTAGTTTGCACACTGAAGTAGTTAAAAGTTTATAATTTAAACTTTTTATAATTGCATCACAAAGAAAAGCATAATTACTGAGTAAATACTAACTTCACACTGTTCAGCTACTCGAGGGCTTTTAGCGGTGGACCTGGTCATTTTGAATTTTGGGGACGGGGACGACACCTAAGCTGACACTTCCTAAATTCCACACCAACGGGATGAGCCTCAACATATTTAACGTGCCTCGGTCCCTTCTACGGTCTTCAGTAGAATTAGGCTCTAACTCAAGACACACACGTCAACCACGAGTCCGTTATCTTGACCACTAGACTACCACGGCCCCAAAGTATAGTGAAATTAAGAATTATGCTTTTGTTCTATTCCAATTTATATGAAAGCTGCACGGTTTATTTGTTGTTGTTGTTGGCCTGTCCATGATGTGCAGATTGATAAAAGAAATCTTTAGATCACTCCGAAGCTGTCGAAGACAGCTTCGGCAACTTCAACAGCTTCATCAGAGAAGATCAAATCTTTTAGGTCTTTTGGGTTGATATTGAAAAGCCTGGCTAGAATTGCTGGGCAACTGGATATGTTGTGGAGACAGTTGTACATTAGGACAGTTTGGGCAATGATTTGTGTACCTTCTATGTCCGTCAGTTGAGATTTTCATTCCTTTTACGGGCTTTGCTTTAAGTCCAGTTATTATCGATGCTATTGTATGGCTACTATATAGAGATAGGATGGGATATTTAAAATTATTGTTGATTAGTCTTCGGCTGGCAACTGCATTGGCATCGATGAGGGTCGTGAGATTAGATGATTGGGGGCAAGCTCTGGATTCTTTGGCAAATTCATCGGCTTACCGAGGATATTTACCTGGAATGGTATCCATTCTAGTGTGCAGGATTTCTTTTCTGTGATGATTTTGTCCATGGATTGGTTGATTTTGTGGCTGATTTGCCACTTGCCTTCTGAATGGCTTGCAGTGTGAATCTTGAGTCTGTGAAGATATTACCATTGGATTCTTGGAAGCTTTTTAAGGAAAATCTCCAATGCACTCTTGATAGTAGCGATTTCCTTACTTGAATTTTATGGTACTCACACAGGTTCTCTGTTTCGAGAAATAAAGGTGGCCGCGGTAGCCGAGTGGTATAGGTATCGGATCGTGGCTTGCCTTGTCACGAGTTCGAGCCCAGTACCACTAAAGACCCGCCGTGTTGTGTGGTGTGGTAGTTAGGAGAGGGGTGCCAGCTCAGGTGTCGTCCACGTCACTTGACCATGGTTCAAAATTAAGTGGTCCGTCGCCAAACGCCCTCGTGTAGCTTAACAGTGCGACGTTAATATTCAATCAATCAATCGAGAAATAAAGAAGAAACCTACACCTCCTCTATCAAGATTTGACCAAAATTGTGTAGCTGCGAGAGCTAGTGGGTCATTCTCACGGACTCATGGTCCGTGTGTCAAGAGTTCGAGCCCTAGTATTAGTAAATACCTGCCATGCAGAGGGTCTGAAACATGTAAAATGTGTCCAGGCTCAAAGTCCACCCATTGGAGTAGTGTAAAAGTTTAGAGTGAGAGTTATACTAATGCTTCACGGATCTCGTAATTTTGAACCATGGTCAAATTACGAGGACGATACCTGAGCTGGTATCCCTCGCTCCTAATTTCCACTTCACACCAACGGGAGAACGTTTGAACCTCGGACAGATTTAACGTGAAGCGGTCTCCTCTTGTGAAAGTTTGGAGAGTGGGGTCCTAGATATGTTATCCTCATCACTTGGACCGAGGATCAAAGTTACGATGTGTGTTGCCAACAACTTTCTTGATGCTTTATGTGCGACGTTAATAAGCAATCACTCACTTACCCTCCCAAATTGTTTTGAGTTTTTGCAATTTTTTAAAAAATCAAAATAGAAGCTCTTTCTATATACAATTTGTGATGGAAGAAAAATTTTCAAAAGTGCTTTTTGTGAAATAGAACTGTATATATATATATATATATATATATATATATATATATATATATATATATATATATATATATATATATATATATATATATATATATATTTAAGTTAAGAAAATGTGCTATATTTCAAAAAAATTATTGATATTTCTTTGAATTTAAAAAAACAAACAATAAAAAAAAGTTCATTATGTTTTTATACAAATCTGCAAAGAGTGAAGCTGAATAGCATCCTTTTTTTTAGAAATAAAATCAATTTTACTTAAATGCCATATTGCATAACAATCCAAAAACTTAACCAAATGTCAGTGGGAGGGTACTTTTGTCAAGCGAAGCGATGTGGTACGATTTCATTGCAAAATCAGTCTGCCCGAACACCTTTCTTAACTGAAAATCAATTATCGCTCTCTGAAATTCACTACTAGCCTAAAAAGTCAGTCACCATGACTATGAATACGTCACATGTCCAAAAAATGTAAGCTTAGTATTAAAAAAAAGAAAGGATTGACTAATAAATATTGGACGCACCCCGTGGAATAGATAGAAATCGACTCCGAGACTGCACAGAGGGAAGAACTGTTTATAGATACGAGGTGTACTGTTACCATGGTCACGTCGGTGGGGAGGGTAATAGATAAAGGGGGGGGTTAACGTGATTCGAAAATATTCCCGCGCAGTTCATTCCTCTTTTAGTGTCCACTGGGAGAACTGACCAAACGATGTTCAGGGATTAAATGTGTAATAGAAGTGAGTTTATTTTCTTTTTTTAAAAATTAAAGAATTTTTTTTAATATTGTGTGTTGGCTTAGGTAAAATCTTATATGAATAAGGAATACCATGTGTGGATAATCTGTTTATTAATATAGTGAGGAATTTATAACGTACATTGAATGTTTAGTATTATAATTTAAATTGATAAGAAAATCAAAATATATAAACAGAATTTATAAAAGATACAAATCAAGCAAAAATGGAAATTATATTATGTAATAATTCAGATTAAAAAACGTAAAATAGCAAACGTGATTAATTTTTTTACCAGATTTTTTTCCTGATTATTTGTGACTGTGGAACTTTTCGGGATTTTTTCGGAATTGTGATTTTGAAGAAGCATATTAATGGATAATATTTTTGATACTTAGTGCCATTTGAATTTGAGTACATATATAAAATTGTTTTAAAAATATTATTACAAGAAAAAAATTATTTAAATGCAATTTCTCAGCAAAAAATGAAGGAAGAATGATATATCTTCAAAATAATCTCTTTTTATGAAAAATACTTCTATAATAATAATTTTTTGCCTATATATAGTTAGAACTTCTATACCACTTTTGAATTAAGATTTTAAAAATACATAATTTTGAAATAGTTTTACTCAAATTTTATTACAAAGAGAAGAGAAATTTTAACAAAAAACTCCCGTTATTATTTCAATGGATCTCAACTCAAAATAATGCGAATTTTTCAAACATTTTAGTTCAACTCCGACATAGAAGTCCTAGTTATATGTAGACAAAATATTACTATTATAGAAGCATTTTTCAGGAAAGGTGAATACTTTAAAAATATGTCATTTTTTGCCAAAATTGCATTTAAATAATTGTTCTTGTAATAATATTTTTAAATGGATTTTATATTTGCATATAAATGAAACTAAATGTCAAACAATTATTCATTTATGCGCTTTTAAAAATCTCAATTCCGAGCGTAGTAGGGTTTGCAGCCCCGGAATCCGATATTTCTTCAAATCCCGAAATCCTAGGGATTTAATTTTTGTCTAAATTATATTTCGAAATTTTTTCTCATCAAAATTTTATAATAATTTAATTCTCAGAAAATTTATATAGAGAGCTTTTTTTTATACTTCCAAAATGAGGCATTGCGCAACATTCATTGTTGTTCCCCAGTAATAAAAAAATTGTGACTCATTTGTCTGATGTTTATAATAAATTTTGATTTTTCTTTTCTGAATCATCAATCGTGAATCATGTTCTGAATTTATCATGTTAAGTTAATATAAAAAAATGTGTGTTTAGATTTCTTCTCTCTCTTTTTTTATACATCAAGAGATAACTTTAGTAATATTATTTTGTTATTAAAAGTACATTCTCATAAGCTGTTAAAGTTGTTATTGCTGTTTGAAATATCGAAAGGCATTTCTTCAAAATGCTTGTTGAATATTTAAAGTTTGTGTGAATTAACTCAGTTGTAGATGAGTTATTTCAATGTATTCTTTTTTAATCTACAGAGAGATAAATTTAGTAATATTCTTTCCTTATCATATTATAAACATATTTTCAAATTAGAATTGCATGCATTAATATTTAGATGTTGCTAAATATTTCGAAAAGACATGTTTTGAGGAAGCTAAAAGACAGAATTTTATGGGACTGAGAAATATATAACGTGTTTATTACTATTATTTTTAATACTGATGTTTATTTTTTTGAGTATTTTTATTAGTGTAAAATTTTAGTGTTTATCATAACTAATCTCTGATGTTATATGTAATAAGATTTTTTAAAAAGGAAAGTATTTTTTTCTTAGGTCGAAAAATTTTTTAGATTAAAATTATGTAAATCCATTCTATCTCTTGTACGTGCTGTGTACAGGTGTATGTGAGTTTGTCGGGAAAAAAAGCTCATTTCAGACATAAAAAATTTAATTTTTAAAATCTATTTCCTTAGAATATCCCCCCTCCATGCAGTTATAAATTCTAAATATACTAACATAAAAAATACAGCATTTCAATGAAGTTATAATAGGGGCTTTTTATTCCTTATTTAATTTAAAATAAGATTTTGGAAAATCTCAAACATATCAATTTTTAATTCAAATGGGTCAATTTTTAATTAATTCAAATTGTACTATTTTTATTGAATTCCTTATGTAGTATTTTTTATTTATTTTTAATGATGAATTAAGTTTTGTTTTGATGTATTTCAAATAAATAATAATATTAAACCAACTTTTTAATTATATTTTCAGTTTTATTATGTAATTTCAACTATGCTATAATGCCATATAATGTAATCCCGGGATTGAAAACACAGCACGGGATTGCAAACCCTAGAACGGAGTCAGTCTCCTTAAACTTACATTTATAGAAAAGATTTGGTTAATCTAAAATACAGAAAAAAGAAATTCAAAATTATTCGATTTGAAAACATTTTTCGTTTTTGAGGTGACTAGAAAAAAGTGAGCGATGGGAATAACACAAAGTGTTAACAAAATGGTATTGAATTTGTTATTTTAAGATGTTTTACATTTCTAAAGTTGCTTAAAATGTTTTAAACGTTTAAGAATCGTTTTAGCCTATAGTGTAGGTTTTTAAAATGGTTTGATGGGTTGTCAAACATTTGAAAATAATTATTATGTGCAGGGATATGTCCTTTGGAATCTTTTGAGTTTTCATAGATATTAATATTAAAAAAGGCGAATAAATTAATGCTACTTAAATGGACAATCCTTTTCTATGAACGATCAAAATTTAATCCTGGTTTTTAAATGAAATATAAATTATAATCTCTTAAGTACTGGATATTTTTGCCTAGTATCATTTTTTTCTTCTATAGGAGGCATTAAAGCTTTTATCTACTATTATATGATTTTGATAAAGCTGTATATTAAAACTGAGTACATAATACATGAATTAAAATTTCCTGAGATCTTTATATGCTTGTAAAAGTGGTTTAAAGTTCGGAAAAAATATTTTTATATATAAATTTTAAGGGCTTAGAAAATTGTACAACTGTGTTTTAATAAAATATAAGGGAATACTATTCAAGAAATAATTTTGCATATTTAGAACTTTATATATATATATATTAATGAAGCAAAATGTTGATCTACAAAGTTACTTCTTATAAGTATTTAAATTTTATAACATGGTTTAAAATAATTTTAACCATTGAAAATGAAACTTATGGAGAAAGAATAAATGAGTAATAATTTTAAAATTTGTTCCATGTTACAAATATTATTAGTGAAATACTTAGCTTTTATTTATATAATTTAGAATTTAAGAATATTTTGAAATCGAAAGAGAAAAACTATTCCATTTATTCCCTGAACTGATTTTCCTTTATACTGAAGTAGTTTTATGGTTTTCTAAAATGTAGTTTTCATTTAATATGTGAGTTAATTTAAAACATTTCGTTGAATTTATAGTTTAACAATATGTAGTGTCATTAACAATACGCAGTAGGTTTTTTAGATTCATTTGCAAAAAAAATGTATTGAGTTAAATAAATACACAATTTTAGAATAGACTGGTGCAGAAGGAAGTATTTCTAAGCTATTTATTTTTACTTAGAAGCATTGTGTTTTAACCTATTCTAACCGAAATTAAGTTGTAATTCTTCACTTGGGGCCAGTTATTAGAAATTAGATAAATTAAAATCTGAGATTTCATGTGGAAACCTAAATAATTTAGAAATATTTTTCAGCACACCCGATTAAAAATGCGATGACAATCTCGTAATAATAATCACATGTATAAAGCATCAAGATTCTGAATATTATTTACTCAATAGTGAACATAATACACAATCATTGCTTTCAATAATTTCTCGGTGGAACTACAATATATGATAATTTTTTTTCTCCATTCAACACAGAAAAAAAATTTCCAATATTACTTATTTTTAATATGAGGTTCAGCTTTCAAATCTTTTTTACACCCATATGATGCTGTTTTAAAACTGTTTTTGTCACATACATGATTTCTCTTTAACACCAGCATATGATATAACATAATGATATGTATTTAGCATTGAAGCTCACATTTCAAGAACTTTATTCTTTAAAGTTATAAATACAGTTAAAGTAATTAATGGATTCATTAAAAATAATCAAAAACTGTTCTCGAAACTATATTAAGAAACGCTTACAAAGTGACGTCTTTTGACAAGGGCTCAATATTTCGGCGATCGTTGCATTACTCCAGGGCCAGGAGTAACATACACAGTCATCAAGAATTTTTTTACAATTATTCACATAAATAAAAAAAGCAGATGCATTAATATAGAATTACTTTATTTGGTAAGAAAACTTTAATAGTATTCCTTAGTTCATAGGTAAGGTGACTACGTTCGGAATCTTTAATTTGAAAAAGCGTATAAATGAATAATGTCTTATATTTGCTGCGTCAGTAAAATCAGAGTATACATATAAAATTGTCTTAAGAATCATATTATAAGAAAAAAATTATTTAAATATAATTTTTTGGCAAAAAAACTAAAAAGGAATAACATATTTTCAAAACATTCTTTTTATGAAAAGTATTTCTAAAACTTCCATAAGGAGCCTGAGCTAGAATTTTTGAAAAATTCATATTATTTTTAGGGTTACGATCATTTGAAACAATAACGGGTGTTTTTTGTTGAAATTTCACT
The DNA here is from genome assembly GCA_019973955.1 of Trichonephila inaurata madagascariensis. Lineage (NCBI taxonomy): Eukaryota > Metazoa > Arthropoda > Arachnida > Araneae > Nephilidae > Trichonephila > Trichonephila inaurata. Next base: position 139,337 of record BMAV01012335.1, on the reverse strand, counting down.
ATTCTGACTAATAAAGTACAAATAAACCCACTTCTAAATTATATATTTCGTAAATTTTAGTTTAACCCTGGTATAGAAGTCCTAGCTATATACAGGCAAAATATTATTATAGAAGTATTTTTCATAACAGGAGAATGTTTTGAAAACATCCCATTCTTCCTCCTATGCTTGCCCAAAAATAGCATTTAAAAGATTTTTTATAATCGTATTTTTTAAAAAATTTTATATACTCGTGTATATTCTTATTGAAGTGACACTAAATATTAAGAAAATGGTTCATTTTAAGTTTTTTCAGTCACATTAAGAACTCTTTATAAGGAATATTCATTATGATAAAATTAGAAATATAACATGTATTTCTGTTAAATATTGACACACAAGTAATAGTATCCATACTAAGCATTTTCTGTGCATCAAAATTTTGTTAAAAGTATCAGAATTTTTTTTTTTTTTTGAAAATTAACTTTATTAACACAAAATAAGTTAAAAATAATTCTATATTTAAAACAAAAGAGATAGATAATGTACTCAAAATACCATCAAACACTTAACACTTTTGTTGGAATAAAATTAAATGTTGCATCTTAAGAAATTCAAATGTTTTCTCACAATAAGCTGTGATTGTAACTATTAGTCATCTTACAAAACAAGTTAAATAATTATATATTTTTTATAATCTCGATAAGTTATGTTATTACTTATCAAAATGGCTTTGATCAGCAAAAATTTACAAATCATCAAACTTAGTTTTTGTGTAAATTACGAAACTTTATTTACTGTATTAAATTTAAGTAATAAAATTTTTTAAATAAATTATGTGGAGAGCATTTATTACGCAAATGGTTAGAATCACGTGTAAGTTTAGCATTTGGAATTTTTTATTTCATTTTTATGAACGTAATTGAAAAGAAATAACAAATTGTTTTAATAAAAATAATATCACACCTATAATTCATTTTATAATTTTAATTCTTTTTTCCTATTTGTTTTAGTATTCTTACTCTTACGACATTTAACAAAATGTTGATAATATGTGAAATAATCTTCATGTAAAGATATAATTTTTTATTTCGACGTTTTATCACTGGACAAAATTAATTTCTCTATTTCCCCACAGAAATTTCCTTTTGAGTTTTTCCTTTTTGTTATGTGTTAGCAGTCCAAAATGTAACAGGTTAAGTTACCAAAATCTCACTACCGAAAAGGTTGGATTCAAATAAGTTTATGAAATTCCAAAAAAATGTTCATCTAATATTTTTATATTCTTGTTATAATTTTTCGATGTATATTTCATTATTTCTTCTAAATGTTTATATAATTAGATTATTTTAAGGATTTTCAAGATTTGTATTGTGGTATTTTAAGTAGCACGTTTAATTTATAATTTAGTATCAGAGTATTAATTTTTAAAGAAAGAAAATTCTAAAATTTATACTTACATATTTTTAAAAAAATTTAGAAATAAAAAAGGAATAAGTATTTGAGTTGACAATGTAACTCTGAAATGTGATAGCAAAAATCTCGAAAATTGAAACAAAAGAATAGGCATGTTGTTTTAATTTATTCAGATGTGATCAAGAAATACTCTTTGTGATATGATATTCAATAACCGTAAAATCCGGCGTATAACGCGCACTTTTATCACAAAAAATAAGATCGAAATTTAGGAGTGCGCGTTATACCCCTAGTATAAAAATGAGAGCTTTAAAAAAATGAGTATTAAAAAAAATTTAGTCTTATATATCGAAATACTGTTTATTTAAAAGAAATAACATACTTTATGAACTTTCATTGTTGGGTAACATGAAGAGGCATTCTTTTTGACCATTTTAAGAGGAATAAACGCACACTGTTCTTGTTCAATTAACATTCAGGCGATTTTCTAGATCCATCAACACTCTTCTAGAATAGGCCATTTCGTTACTCCTTTACGTAAAGCACATTTCTTCTTTGGCATGTTAATTATTGTCATTGTTTTCCCCACTCCCTTATGGAGCTTTCGTCAATATCAAACATCCTTACTGCAGCACGATTTCCATTTTCTTATGCAAATTGAATCACTCAGATCTTGAAAGCGGCACTGTGTTTTGCTTCGTTCACCAGGCCCATCTTTACTGCTCGCTGTTTGAAGCGTATTCAATATTATTTATAGTATTGAATTTACTACAGACAGCGAGCGTAATAAGTCTCAGGCTTGTTCTAATTTATTTCAAAATTAATCGTCCACCTCGTACATCACACGAAAGGGGAAAAAGGAATCAATGTTTATAGAAAAGCGTGGGAAAATCCAGCCATGGCGCTGATTCAGTCTCCCCCCCTCTTGCGCTTAAGGGTTGTATAATTCTAGAAGTATACTATTTTTTCAAAAGATAGTCTGGAATGATTCATTCAATAAATAATGACTTCAAAACATAAGAAAATTGCATACGTGCATTTCAAATTTTTTCGTAAAAAAAAAAAGGGGGGGCTCGTTATACGGCGAATATACCTAAAAATTAAAAAAAATACAGCTTGACAGTATAGGTGCGCGTTATACGCCGGAATTTACGGTAAATAAATAAAAATCCTCCATATCTATTAAGTTAATCATACAAAAATAGAATAAAGTTTCAATGTACTATTTTTTTTTAAGTTTCGCTAATTAGAGAATGATCAAATGTAGCTAATGCATACGTTGTGATCAGGGGTGTAACTACCGCCGTATCAATGATACGAGGCCCCAACATATGTAACTATAGTATTGTTAACAGGGCTTTCATTTCTAATCAAGGGCCCCGAAGGAGTTTTGATATGAGATCCACTCAGAACTAGTTACGCCAGTGGTTGTGATTAACAAAAATAATTAGTATAAGTATGCCATACTTAATCACAACATAAATATGCTATATTCAGGCAGAAAGTCCTGAACACACTCATTTTTTTGCCTGACTTTTCTGACTTTTTTCTTTATAAAAATTATCACAGAATGTTAACTATTATTATTCGGACTATTATTATTATTATAATTCAGACGTATTTTTTTTCAAGCTGATTTCAAATCTGTAGAACTGTGTAAAGTAAATAGTAACATCGGTATTCTTAAAACCATGTCGAAACAAGCGCAAGGTCACTTCAGTATAACGGCTAATTGTTTTTTCAACCGATGAAATGTTCCGTTATTCTAACCAATCAGAGAGCAGTAGTGATGAAAGATTAAAAACAGAATGTGCAGCATGTTTTAGTGTATTGATTGTAGTTGTGTGTTGCTGTTTGAAAATATGTAGAAAATATTGGAGAATTATAAATAAATATTTATTTTTGACTGACAAATAAAAGGTACAAAATAATAATTTTGAAGGAAAAAGGTTATTCTTTGAGCCTAATTACTGCTGAAGTGTCATGTGGTCTATTTACTGTCGTGAGATCGTTAAAAAAGACATTCTGAAACAAACTCCATTTTAAGCAGGAAGAGAATCTACATGAAGACAGGGTATTGCACAAGATTTCACTTTCAAAAAGAAAGTTTAATTCACCTCAAATTTTAAAACAATGACATCGAATACACATGTGTGCTCTAGAACTGTGAAAGGAAGATTGCTGGAAAAGGAATTACGAGGCTTCAAAGCTCGCCCAAAAACATTACGGACCGATTTTCAACGAGAGAGGCGATTGGCGTGTGTAAGAGATTATTAAAGACTGGGAAAAGGTAATATTTCGTAATGAAAGTCAGATTTGTATTCATGGTAACCAAAGTAGTGACTATGTAAGACGACGTACTCATGAGGAATTTAACCCTCAGTATATGAAGTCCATTGTAAAGCATGTTGTTGAGAGGAAATGAGATTACTTTTTCTCGTATTGCTCGAAGACTTCATATTGCGAACGGAATAGTGAAAACCAGGGATTACATGAAGTAACACACAATCGAATGTTATCAACAGCAGAATATCCTTTTGGGGATCAGTTATGGATTTTTCAGGACGACAATGCTCCATATCACCGTGCAAAAGTAATACAGAAATGGTTTGAAAACGATATGTGAAAAAAAGATAACAATCTCTGAATCCGAATCTTAAGGCTTAATCTTAATCTTAATTGGTTTTGATGTTTCAAAGAAAATAAAATTTAAAACAAACGGGAATTAATTTAAGCTTTAACACTTTTTTTCAACCATGTTGTCATGAAAGGGCTTCTTGTGAGATTTGTGCGTACTATGCCAAAAAGATATAGAGCTATAATTAAAGCAAATGACCAGCTTATAAAATATTGATGTGTTCTTGTTGTTGCTCATCTCCATGTCTAGCCAAGCTAGACCGAGTCCATGATTTCACTCGCTCTCAAAAAGTCCAGCACCATTAGAGGGTCTTCATAAAGATCTTGTTTTGTGAGCCCCATGCAGTCAAGAATGTATTCTGGAGATACCTAGCAGGCAGAACACCTAACACAAGTCGGAAGAACTTTGTTTCCATCCTTAAAACTCTAAGTTCGGAGGTGGCCACTCCGGAACGAGTTAGAATAGTTTGTTCCTGCTGCTGCACTGAAGGGAAAGAAAACCACCAGGGCGTTTAGTCTCATACCAGTGATGAGCATGAGGAATAGTTAATTGCTTGTTGTTGATATAGGTGGAGTGCAGTTCTGAATAGGTGAGAGGGGCCGAGTTCCTAGTGGGTTGAGCTGCGCCATCTTTTGTTAGAATGTCAGCAATCATTGCCTGCTATGTTAACGTGCGAAGGAACTCATTGTAGATGGATCTCGCAAGAAGATGAAAGACGTTTTAGTTTCTCCAAAATAGCCTTTTCTTATGTTATCACCCACCTTATGACAGTTAGAAAGATGTTTGATGGTACTACGACTGTGTCAGATAATATCCAGATGCGGTTCGGACCAGGAATTGAGAGTGCCTCTTTAAGGCCTGTATCAGTAGGAGTTCAATGAGAAAGACAAAGAAACCATCAAAATTTCTCAGTTCAGTGTGACTGGAATAGTTTGGGGGCTTAATATAAATGCATGACAGAATGAGAGTGTTCATTCCTGCTGCCATCAGTATAAATAATGGCAGCAAATATTGATGTTCAAACATGTAACAACCATGTAATTTTCAAAGCCATGAGAAATGGCCCGTATTTGTAAATTTTTATGTTATGCCACTATGTATGTTACGTAATTCTATTTTATGTTATTCTGTACATACGTAGTAGAATTCAAAAGTTCCCAGACTGAATCTATAACTTAAAAAATATTACCAGTTAAGTTGCTGAAGAACATCATCCTTCGAAATAAGACTCTTGAGCAACAGCACAATTTTGCCATAGCTTATACAATTCAACCTACAGTGCACTTTTAACTTCATCTGCAGATTGAAATAAACGACTCTGCATATGACGTGCCAGCTCAAGATATATTCTGAATTTTCAGGGAGCTAAATCAAGGAGTAAGAAGCATGTGGCAAAACAGTTGTTTCATTTCCACCCAGTTGTTGTTTGAAACATGTTCTTATGCACGGCCCTTAGAAAACTTTTCAATGTTTTCAGCGGTGCGGGAAGTCTATGGATGTCCAGAGCATTCGTCGTCTTTGATACTTTCCCTGCCTTTTCTGAAACTTCGATGCCACTCAAAATCTCTCTTGCGTTCACGATAATGTATCACTGCCTTAAGGTATCCGACTACATTCGGAACCGTGATTTTATAAAAGCGCACAAATGGATAATTTTCATGATATTTTGTGTCGCTTAGATTTGAATACATGTATAAAATTGTTTTAAGGACATTTTGACAAAAAAAAAATTATTTAAATACAATATTTCGGCAAAAAATTAACTTAGAATAACCCTTTTTCAAAACCTTCTTTTGTGAAAAATGCTTCTATTATAACAATATTTTGCCTGTATATGGCACAGACCTCTGTACAGAGGCTCAACTATGATTTTTGAAAAATTCACATTATTTTCAAAGTTAAAACCCATTGAAATAATTATCAGCGTTTTTTTCTTAAAATTTCTCCCCTCTGTTTTTGTAAAACATGGATAAACCCACTTCTAAGTTATATATTTCAAAAATTCTAGTTCAGCCTATGTACAGAGGTCTGAGTTATATACAGAAAAAATATTATTATAATAGAAGCATTTTTCACAAAAGGAGAATATTTTGAAAGTGGGTCATTTTATGTTCATTTTTGGTCAAAATATTGTACTTAAATAATTTTTATTGTAATACAATTCTTAAAACACTTTTATATACATTTTCTAATATAAGTGACACTAAATATCATAAATATTATCCATTTTTACGCTTTTGCAAAATCACGGTTCTGAACGTAGTCGGATACCTTAAACATGATTTAACATTTTGTAAGTTTTCGTAGCACTCTACAATCCAACACAAAATTTGTTATTATTCACTGCCCAACAAACGCAATTTCTTTCAATCGCCGGCTACTAAATGCATCCACCTACAAAATACGACGCCATTGACCACGTGATTTAGGACAAACTTTTTTAGAAAAGGGGAGGAAGTTAGTGACATAGAAATGTTATCGTAGTCGTTCTACTGCAAATTTTTTTCCCGTTACATGCTCAGTCCGGGAACTTTTGAATCATATTTGCTACTCCTGAACAAAAATACTTTCGGAATTAAAAAAAAATAGTAACAGTTTTGAAATCAGCATAAAAAATACATCATAATCATAAAAAATAATAATCATCATAATAAATCACATCATTATAATACAGCATAATAAACACATTATAAAATACAGCATAATAAATAGTTAAGATAGTGCGATAATTTCAAAACAAAAATTAAATCAAACACAAAAATTAGACAAGGAAAGGAAAATGAGGGGGCTCAGGACTTTTGCCAACCTTGTATATTAATATTTTATAATTATAAAAACTAAGTTACATTACAGTTCAGTTATAAAAACTTCTATAACTATTTTGATATTTATATTTAGTTTTGTACTAAATAAGCATACTAAAAAATTAACTAAAATTTCCAGAAAGACATGTGAGGATGTTGCGACTCTATTCGATTAACCGTATTATAATTTCTATTAGTTCTAATAATAGTCTTCATTAAAATAAGGTCACGAATTTCCGATTCACTGATTACAAATCTTACAATCTTAACCAATTTTCAATAAACAGAGTTGTGAAACTAATACTTTACTCAAATTTAAGAAGTATCAAAAATCTTCATATATATCTATACATACACACGTCCATACATAAATTATTTCCTTTCTTCTTTCTGAAGGAAGAAAAAATGATAATGTTCATGAACGCTCATATTATAAAACAATTCATCATCGAATCACTAAGGATTTTCTGCCTTCACTTTTGAAATATTGATTTTATATTGATTTTCTTCTTTCGCATTCCTACGGAGTTCCAATTACCAACTGATATTGAAAACTTTTTGTTTAAAATAACCCAGTTAAGTCCTGTTAACTTTTTTAAAAAATAATCTCTTGTCAACCTCTCTTTTTATCGTAAAGCCTCAAATGTCTACACAAATTAAAAACTAGAAATATCTAAAAAAAACCCTGAGAAGATGAACCAAACACTATTGTAATTTTTTTTCTCTGTTAGTAATAGAATAAGGAATGTCTACTAAGATCATAAATTAAGTTATGAAAAAAAAAGTTTTTAATAATATTTTTGTTCTAATTTAAGGCACAACTATACGTAACAAGAACGAAAATTGAATAAAAACAAGACAAAAAGGGACAGGATAATCTTTTTTCTCTCGCAACCATGAAACACGTGGAAAGTTTTCAGCGAGCCATGTTTGACAAGAAACTCGCCAAAATAATTTGACAATGTCTTCAAAAGTTCATTCGCAAGCCAACAGAGGAAGAAAGGTAAGTTTGTACAGATAATTTTTTCCCTCATCAATTAATTTTTTGCATTCTTTGTTATTTTATAAAATTGATTTCTCTCATTTTCATATGATAAAAATAATGAAGAGCAGGAAAAATCTGAATTATGTGTATAGTAATATAACGTTCGCGTATTTTTATTTTTGTTGAATTCTATTTTGTGTATGTATGTGAGTGAAATTTAATTTTTACTTCTTTACTTTACTTCTTTCTAACACATCCTCCTTCAAAATAAGAACCTTGAACAACAACAGACAATTGCCATCGCTTGCAAAAGCCATCGAAAAATTTCTGGAATCTATTATTAGCCATGTCTTTTAATTCAGCCTGCGATGCACTTTTAACTTCATCTGCAGATTGAAATCGAAGACGTGGAGATTGTGGTGTTTCCAAGTTGCCGATGTTCTTTCGGTTTGCGGGTGTATAAGAAAGCACCATTTCTCGTCTCCAGTAACAGTTCTGTCAAGCAGAGAAGGATCTTTGTCAACAGCCGAGATTGAGTTTCCCGCCATTTCCATTCGAATTGCCTTTTGGTCTCCGTTTAACATGCGGGGAACGATGTGCATGCATGAGAACCCTATGCATGTTAAGATCCTACTTACTTACTCCAGAGAATCGAGCTCACCCCGAGGGCTTAGAGCTGCATCCGACCCTCCGAGAAGTTATTTTATTTGCAAATTAAACGAAAAACGTATACAAAAAAAGTCCCGAATGAGGGACCCTCCCCCAAAATTCTTGAGGACAGGGGGAAGAATACAGCAAAAGGACTTTACAATTACAATGCGAATGAAAAAAAAATAACCACACACACAGGTGCTATCTTCTAATGAGAAGGAAATACCCTGAAACAGACATAGGACACGAGGGGAAACCACTGCCAAAAGGGATTGCGAAAATAGGGTGGGAAGGAAAGTTAGGTAAGAAGATAGAAGGCCCAAACATTTTTTTCCCTAATATATATTGTTGGGAAGACTCGCGCGGCAACAGTTCAACTTTCTTACACACAAATTCATATAATAATAATAATAAAATTATCCAAAGCAAATGCACCAAACAGACCAAAAGAAAAAAAAGAGAGAGAAAGAAAGACAGGAAACAACAATAATAATAAAAAAATGTTTTTTGAATCACATTTTCAGTTGGCGCAAACACTTCCTGTTGATATTTTTTCCCGTTCACATGTGGTCTCGGATATCCAAATTGATTCTTTTATTTGCGCCATTGTTTGATGCCTCTTCTTACGTACCACCGCAGAAAGTTTTTCACCGTTCTTATGCGAGAAGTCTATGGACATCCAGAGCGTCCATCATCTTTGGATACTTTCCCTGCTTTCTCTGAAGCGTCGATGCCACTCAAAAGCTTGCTTTCGTGAAGGGGCGTAACTACCACCGCATAAATGATACGGCGCCCCCAAGCTACAGGGCCCCAACATATGTGTGAAAAAATTGTTAGTAAATTAAGGGGCCCTAAAAAAGAGTGTGCAAGAAATTTGATTCAGGGCCCACTCGGGACTAGCTACGCCAGTGCTTTCGTGGTAATGTATCACTGTCGTACACATGCTTTAACATTTCGTAAGTCTCCGTAGCCCTCATTCCCAAGTGAACAAAAAAATTTGATATTCTTGCTCTGCTCAACAAAAACGCCATTTCTTTCAATCGCCGGTTACTAATTGCTTCCGCCTACAAAACATGACACCGTGCCGAGCCACCGACCCTGTGATTTGGGACAAACTACTTTCAGAAAAGGAAAAGGACGCAGTTAACACAGAAACTTTATCGTAGTCGTTCTACTACAAAATCTTTTTCACGTTATAGGCTCAGTTCGGGAACTTTTGAATCCTAGTACGTATATGGTGCAATGTGTCCATAACTGAGTTTTGTTAAGAACAGTTATCTCTCTCAGTACGACATACAAATATAAAGTCATTACTGCACTGCCTATGATTTTTCGTTTAACATTATGTGGAAATATACTCGTGAAGGACGGTGATGTGCTCGCGGGATAGAATGAAAAATCTTTGAGACTCACCGATGAAACTCATAACAGTGAACATGTTAAATGCTTTGAAGACATAAATAGATCGTAGATAAATTTCTGCCGTAAATTCTTTCGTTATTTTTTTAATTAAAAAAATGTCAAAATTGAAGTCATCCATTTTATTGCTTTAAGATCAATAACGAATCAATATACCATCTGTCATTAGCTATGATATTTTAAAAATAATAACGCTTTTTTTAGGGGGGGGGGAGACCCAAACATGGAACGAAATCTCAGATTACAATTTTGATAAAAAAAATATTACTAGACCTACCTTTAAATAAACTATAGAAGCAACACGTGTTTGAATTTACATTCCAAAAAATCGTAAATTGAAAAATTCTGGTATATATACAGTGAGCCACAAAAGTGTTGGTACACTTGCAATTTCCTAAAATTAATATATCAGAATTGTAATTTTTTACATCTGCGACTTGTTCTGAATGGAATAACATAATCAGTTTGTGATATGGCCGATCTTTGTCGACCATATCGTGGGGTTTCAGCATAAGTTAGAGGTGTGGGATTCTCGAAATGAAGAGACATTTTAGAATTCTTAATATGACTTTAATTAAGAGTTTAACTTAAATTACTTATATATCGAACAAACTTATATTAAGTGAGAATAAACCAAAACACGTAGCCGTAGTTAACACAGATCGCGCAATTGGATCACTTATCTATATAATTATATTATATCCGCCTACTCTCAATCCTAATAATATTTCGAATTCGGAAAATAATCTTCCTACCTGGAATTTCCAATCAACAGTTCAATCAACTTCAGATATTCCGTTTGGCTCGAGTACAATGGTATGTACCTTGTAGTATTGGCTAGATATATGTATTTGATTCTTGGGTAGGCCGTCAATTTACACATCTACCTTTTCTGAACTGAACTTTCTCTAAATTGCCATCGCGCTTACTAAAACTTCTGTCCTTTTAAAGGTTATCTTATTTGCATCTATGCTTCGTTTCACTTCTTGGATTTGGGTTGGAAAAGATTTGCCATTAATCGTGGCCGTCAAAGAACACAGAGGTTATGTTAGAGAAAGGACGCGTGAGCCGTCACAAGTTTTTAAAACATAGAATAGTTATTTTAAAATATTAAAAATAAAAAAACTACTAAAAATTACGCCACAATAGTCTTCCTGCACTTAAAAAAAATCTTAACATAGCTTTAAATACTGTATTTCTTTCTTAATTTAGTATTTAGTAGGATGTCGTTTAACGTCCATCTCAACTTTTAACTTCTGGGTATAGATTTCACCAGTTTTACATATATATATATAATTTCTGCATCGATATTTCTCCATTCTTCTGTGATAATAGTTTTTACTTCACATTTTGTTTTTATATGTCATGTTTTTTTTTTAAATCACAAATTCTCACCAAATATGTTCTACTAAGCTTCAATCAAGTGATTTAGGAGGCATTTTCAGAATCGAACATGAAACAAGGAGGTGGAGGTGTTCTTGCTCCTCTTAAATTCTTGGGATTAAGTTCATTATTTTTCTTTTACAAACTATTATACGCCCGTCAAAGCCAAAATTGTTCAATTTTCTGTCGTCCTGACCAATTTCCTGTCAATGCTGAATTTTCGAAACTTAATCTCAAGAATCTACTAGGAACATTGAAGCATGGAGGTGGAGTTATTCTTGCGTGAGGGTGTAAATCGGCTTCATGATTAGGTAATTTGGTACTTTTTGATGATATTGTGAATCATGAGCTCTATTTAAGCATTTTAAAGAGAAATTTTAAATTATCCGCCCGAAATTTGGATATTGGGGAAGGCTTTATTTTTGAACAAGATAATGACGCCAAGCTCACTGCTCTCAATGTACATCACTGGTGTCTCTATAACTGCCGCCAATATCTGAAAACATCTACTAAAACACCTCATTTAAGCTTAGGAGAATGTAATTGGTAAGAATATGATTTAAAAAAGAAAACATGACATATAAAAACAAAATGTGAAGATAATGATCACAGAAGAATGGAGGAATATTGATGCAGAAATTACAAAAAACTGATTAAATCTATACCAAGACGTTTAAAAGTTGTTTTGGACACTAAATAATATCCTATTTATTACTAAATTAAGAAAGAGATACACACAATATTTAATGCTATGCTGAGATTTTTGTAAAGTGTGCGAATACTCTTTAGTGGCGTAATTTGTTTTAGCAGTTATTTTTTTATTTTTCAAAATAATAGAGTTATACTATGTTTCAAAAATTTATTATTTTACTCCATGAGGAACAAGTTGCAGAAAAAGTAATAAAAAAATTAGGTAGGAAATTGCAAGTGTACGAACACTTTTGTAGTCCACTGTATATATCAGAAATCTTGTAACAAATAGTACATAAAGTTTCATTATTTTATCCTCTACGTATAATACTCGTATTTCAATTTTTTTTAATGTATACGTGATAAACATATTTTTTATAAACAGGCGATATAATTTCTTTACACTACTGTCTTAATAAGATATTATTACCTGAATGTGCGCAGATGATAACTAAAAAATTTGACAGTAAAATATTTATAACAAATTTAAAATATTCTCATTATTTATTTTTTTAGTTCTTTTAATAGGTGCAATTTTTATCATTTGGTATTTACTTTATCGTTTTTTGTTTCACTGAAAAAAAAATTGAAACTTGTTTTTCAATTTCTGATGAAAATAAGCTTAATAAATTCAGAACAATATTTTTAAGCCTCAGTTAATTAAACCATACCATTTTTGTGGGCTCTTTTTTTAAAAAATTATCTTATAAAACTCTTTTCCTGTACTCAAAATTACACATAGATTTCACAACTTAATCGTACTTCTTTATCATCAAAATCTTTTTCAATAATTTATATTGCTTATTTCCTGGTAATTGTTTTCTTTTTATTCTTAAAAGCAAAAAAAAAAGCGCGTGCATGAAATTTTTATTATTCATTGCTAAAAGCATGACTGTATAAGTCCATAGAAAATAAATAAGTAAATAAATCACTGTAAAAAGCCAATTATTCTTTGTCTAAAAATAAATTTCGCTGCTGAATACACCGAATAGCTACAAACAAATAAACAAACAAATACATTAATTTTCTTTTAGTTTTACATAGGCCAACAGAAAAAAGAAAAGATTATAAAGTGATAGAGGGAGAGAGAATAACTATTAAAGAGGGAAAATTTTTTCCCTTTTTTTTTTTCGTTCAGTTGAACCATTTTAAAAAACTTCCTTCATAGAAGAACGAAACTCATTAGCACAAATGGACTTTGAAAAAAGGATTTACTGAGTTTTGCACGCACTAAGCAAATAAGCATATGCTTAAACTACGCCGGAAAGATCGTAAAAAATTTCAGAATGGCATTTAACTTTTTTTTTTCGTAGAGTGATGTAAAAGCCATAAAATGTGGATTTCTATTGACTTTCCGAATATTAGTGCTCATATTATTTTTGTAATAAGCAAACCCTTTTTCATTTAGAGTGAGCAAAAGGGACTATTTTCAGTTTTACGATCAATATTAAAACTGAAGCTCTTTTTGCTGAGCGCATTGGTGGATAAGATTAGATAATTCGCGTATCAAATACAAATGTAAAAGTGCCCAAATAACTTCAAACTGTCATTTCGCCCTATTAGTTAGTTAAATGGTCAAAATTTATTAAAACAAATTTCTAATAAAAGTTTTTTTTCTTTAAAATCCTAAAAATATTCTAATCCTTTCTACCAAAAATAAATAAAAATAACTTAGCAAAGAGCTTAAAAATGATACTTACAAGAATCATAAAGATCTCCTATTCTTCAGTTTTAGCAATTACTTAGGAATCATGCAATTATTTTTAAGCCTGATTATATTATATTATAAATATTTTTTTAATGTTGATCGTAAGAATGATTAAGTTATACCCAATTATTAAAAGATTATAAACATATTACAATAATGTATAAAATAAATAAAGTTTCTACTATACAAATAAATTCAGATTTTTATTAAACTTTGTTTCAGGTTTAATCTATAATGAAAAAGGAGGGGAGGAGGTTACCTGTTAAAAAAAGTGAATATGATTTAACTTTTTCTTGCGCTGAAATTTTGACAAAAATAAGGCACTAGAGGGAAATAATTACAAATATTTTAGATAGACCTCATAAAACTATAATTATTGAACAAAAACTGGTGCATATTAATAATATTAAACACATTTTCAAATAAAAGGTTTCAAAGTTTTAAAGAATAGGTGGTACATATTTTGTACCAACACGCTTCAAGCAGCTTGATAGTTCTGGAAATATGGTTTTTTTCTCAAGTCAAGGATAAATTCATCAATGAATAAATTATAGTTTAAAAAACTAAAAAAAACCACACGCTTTTATTGTTGATTGAACTAAAAAATAAAAAAAAAATTATAGTTTAAAAAAACTAAAAATCACACTTTTATAGTTAATCGAACAAAAAAAATTAAAAAATAATTCTTAATATAAGAATAAAATGATCAACGAGAAACTTAATGTCATTCTGGTAAAAGCGTGGGGTGCTTGATATCACTTGTTATTATTTCTTACTGGTTCTATTCCGAAATGCAGAGTTATTGTAAAAAGGTAGCACAAAGCACTCCACACACGCTTTAACCACAATGACATTAATTTTATCGTTAGTCATTTTATTCTTAAATTAAGAATTAGTTTATTAATTTTTTGTTTGATTAACTATAAAAGCGTGTTTTTTTTAGTTTTTTTTAAACTATAATTTATTTTTTCCTGAACACGAGCTATAGCTCATTTAGGACATTTGTATAATTTTATATGTATTATTATTTAATAAATATCATTATTATTTTAAAAACTGTAATTTACAGCAAATCTATCTGGCTCAATAAACACGCCCATTATTGCGAAAAAATAAGTGGAATGCATTTTGTATTTGAAAAGAAGATGGCTTTCAATTGTGTGGTGGTACATTTTTTGGACTCATATTTTCATACTATCAATGCATATGTCAGGTACTAATTATTGTAATATTGATTTATTTGTTACATAACATATGTACTTACCTGATTTGTATCAAATATCACAAAAATCACTTTCATACACTCATAAAAAAAATCCAGCCATTTCCAAAAAAATACCACTCAGCAGGCACACAGCTGATCAAAGAATGAACTACTGTATAAATCCATCGCACACAATAAGCTTCTGACATCTGTTGGAAACTTGAGTAACTGCTAGGAGTCTGGAGATTCAGAAAATGTACCATCTAGTATCAGTTTATGAGACATTAAAACAAGTGGTACGTTTTATGTACTACCACACATTATACGAATAAGAATTGGTGGTACAACGTATGTACCACCAAGCATGAAAGAGTTAAGCAAAAGAGGAATTTCAGTGATTTTAAAATAATTTTAGCAGAATTTCTTTCATCACATTAAGTATTAATCGCAAACACTTTGCACATTATGCATACATTTTACTTTTGAAAATCACAAAGATAAAATACGGGAAAAACTATAATTTTTGTTGAAAGTATAAAAAAGAAAGATACAAGGCATTTTTTTGCTCTAAAACAGCGTCAAGACTGAAACGGGCTAAATTCATGACAGTCATATGCTGAATGTAGTCACGTGTTCTCCGCTGAATTTACAATTGAATTTGTCTTGTAATTGTTCTACTTGTAAAATTTAGATTAAATTTTAGATTTGATAAAAGACCGAAAAACGTTCAAATGTCAAGATTCTTCAAAAAGTGTTTCATTAAAAAACAAAAACTTTTATTATACGTATACTTTTAAACCATGTTAGGACCTTCAACAATAAGTTTTACTATGACCATTGAGTAAAACTATGATGAAATGGAAATAATAGTTGAAGAAATATATATAAGCGCACAATATAATAAAGATTCTTCACATTATCAAAGTAATGTAACGCCGAAATGTGCAAAGAGGAAACCTAAATTAAGAAAAAGAATAGTTTGAAGGTTCTGAAACAAATATGACGATCAAGTTTGAATAATGTGTTTTATTTTACAGTTCTCTTGAATTTCAGAACGCATATAAATTAAGGTAATAGATCAATTGGTATCTGAGAAAACGTTTAATTTTTTTTGTATGTGTGTTACTTTAACCCCCAAAAATTAAAAAAAATTGCTGGAAGCGTTGAAAAGTATCTAAACTTTATTGACAAAAAATTCGTATTTAAGTACAACAATATAAGTTGATGGATTACTGGAGAACCTGCTTCCCGCAGTGAAGCTCAATCTCCTTTCATGATATACTGAGTGGTTACATGGGTTCAGCTTTCTCTTAGCCCATTGCTGCATAATTGCAAGATAATATATATAAGTTGGAGGAAAAAATTGAGTGTAAAAAACTCATTAATAAAATTAAAAAGTTACATTTAGTGTAGTTAATGAACATTTAACTGTGAGAGTGTTGAAAAGAATAAATGGAAGTGTTAGTGTGGTGTGATTGTGTGAAATTATAAAAATAAGTAGCTTGTCCGCTAGTAGCGGACTTAAAATCCATGAGAGCGATGAAATCAACCAGCGCGGGGCAATCCGCACCGTCGAAAGTCTCGCCTGGTCTGAATTTCGCCCAAAACGGACGACTACTTGAAAGTACAACAATTTTCACTAATCTCGTTTTATGTCCCATTGGCCCGTTGCGTCTGGAAACAGTAGAATTGCTCCTATTTCTTCCAGTTACTCTTTCTTCGAAGGTTCTTTCGAAGTAATTCGTAACTTATATTAGAACTGTCCAATGTTTACTGTAGATTTTATTATTGCAAGGAGCAAATAACACACACACGTATAAATGTACAATACCACTGACTCAAAAACCACACTAATATTGAACTCTGTAACTAAAATTTCACACGAGGCCAGCTCAGGTGTCATCCACGTCACTTGACCATGGTTCAAAATTACGTGGTCCGTCGCCAAAAGCCCTCGTGTAGCTGAACAGTGCGACGTTAATATTCACTCACTCACTCATGCCGTGTGAGGACAAGCATTGTTTTGTTGAGTGGCAACACATGTGGTTGCAGGATGTCATGGACGTACCTCTGGGCTGTCATGGTGCTACGGATCAATACTAGGGGTGACCGTGTATTGTAGGCAATGACACCCTATACCATCACACCAGCTGTGGGAGTGGTGTGTCTCTGTAAAGCAAAGGCAGGATTGAGGCGTTCACCATGGGGTCTCCACACACGAACACGATTGTCATCACTGCTGAGATTGAATCTGGATTCGTCGCTAAAGACGACCTGGTTCCATTCTGCTGCAGTCCAGTTTCCTTGTGCGCGGCACTACTCCAAACGGAGTCGTCGATGGGTGGGTGTCATGGGCAGAACACGTAATGGGCGTCGCGATTCCAAATGTCGTTCAGCCAAGCACCTTCTTATGAATCAAGAAGAAACAGGGGGCCCCTAGTGAAAGTGCTACCTGTGCCTGGATGGCGGCCGATGATGTAGCTGGCTGTACGCGTGCATTTCTTACGATGTTGTGGTCTTCTCGATGACCGGACTTTAGAGGGCGTCCTGAGCCTGGTCTTCGTGTAAATGGCATCTCTAGGATCCACTGGTACCACCACCTCCTCACAACACAATCAGAGCGGCCTAATTGACGCGCTACTTGCCTAGCTGACCACCCAGCTTCCATCATATCGATGATTCTCCCCCTCTCAAACTGCGACAGCTGCTCATATTATCCTCGAAAACTTCGTATTGGCATGTCTATCTCAGCTCTTCCTTTGTAAACGATTCAGCACACTCAAACAAGCTTTGGTTACCTGTTTTATACTCTAC
Source organism: Trichonephila inaurata madagascariensis (assembly GCA_019973955.1). Taxonomy (NCBI): domain Eukaryota; kingdom Metazoa; phylum Arthropoda; class Arachnida; order Araneae; family Nephilidae; genus Trichonephila; species Trichonephila inaurata. The sequence goes on along the minus strand of BMAV01012335.1, from coordinate 121,646 downwards.
GGAATTTACGTATGGCCCTCCACCGGCTATATGTAATGCACAATCACGCTGCATTTCTAATCATTTGCATATCTCCACGACATGTACCTTCATGCCAAGTTTCGTTATGATCCCGCAATTATTTCTTGGTGCGCTAATTTTTTTGTCCATGATTGTATTTTGTTAGCCCTTTAGAATTAATGCACACGCGTAAAATAAAGTTTAAAAAAAATATTATGTTTGTTGTTATTTTTTTTGTTTTACTTTTAATATTATATGCGTAAATATCCATTCTTATAATCAGTTTCTTAGAGTATTTTAACATGTTGATTAAAATGGGATTGTGCGTTTTCTTAGCTCAAATATACCATAATCTTCCACAAGCATTTTGGATTAGCACTGTTATTTAATGAAAAAATTTTGTTTGCCTCATATTGAAAAAAAATCCTGCTCTCGCTTATAAAAACCAGTTGAAGTCCATTTTAAATAAGGAATATCAAAGAACTTTAAAGGACATTCAATGATTATTTACTATAGGTAAAAGGATTCAAATAACAATAAGTATGATAGAAATCGAAACAAAATGTGGCTATGATAATTTTTATTGTTACTAGTAATAAATGAAGAAATCCATGATTGTTAAATATTCTGTTTATATTGCTGTTTGAGAAGTTTCAAAGAAAATGAGTAATTTATCGTACTAACGAGACTTGCATCAATGATGTTATGTGTTGAAGATTTTTGAATAACTTTGCTTTTAGAAATGATTTTAGAAGTTTAAATACTTATATAATGCCATATTTTTTTAATTATTACTAATAAAGGTACATAGTTCTCTCATTATCTTTGTTGCATCAAATATTTTTGTTTAGTGAAAATAAATCTGGATTTTTTTGTAACATCTCTATTTATTTTACGTTCCCGGTATCCAACGTATAACTCATGGATAACGCTGTCAGATCGAGAGTACAAACCCTAATGACACTGAACACTGCCCTATAGAGAAGCTGGGGTATGTTCAATATGTTGACGCTGTAAGTTTTAACTTTGGTGTGTTGTGGAAGTTTGGAGAATGGTGTACCATCAAGGCATCGTCCAAGCTCAAAGTTAGTTAACAATTATTTCTCAAACAAAAACATGCACATTGCTATTTTGGTGAAGCAATTTTTGATATTTATTTAAAAATATTTTTAAATGAATTAATAGAAATTTATAGAATGGTTGCATGTTTAAGAATCAGTAAATTGAAAAGAAATCGACAGGAGTCAACATCAACCACGGTAAATTACTCTATTTACACTAAATAAAAAGAAATTATCAGTAATAAATAATATACGAGTATTTTCATCAGTGGTTTCATAAGAATATTTGTGTGGCAATAAAAAAGGTGAAAGTATAGCGATAATTATTTAACATTTAGTTTTGCTTAGACGTTAAATTAAGATGGACATAGTGGACTGTGTATTGAGTGTGAAGCAATAATCATGAACAATAGCTTAAATACTGCTAAACTAAAAAATGTAAATATGTGCGTATGTGTCATCAGAAGTGTGTGGAGTCTCATCCTCCACATCTTTGCAAAAAGTTAAAACATATTTTAAACGTATACGTGACGGACTAAATAAAAAAAAAAAAAATTGACTTCAAAATATTTGCATTTTAACAAATAAACTTTTCTAAAGATTTTTTTTAATTATTATTTCCAATGGGCTGCGGATTGGTGTTTTACTATTGCAGATCTAGTATTTCCCAGGGAGTTAGTATCTCTTTTTAGCGCGGCACCATATAGGCGGATACTAATCACCGCAGGTAATTCGGACGCCCAATTTCCTCCACAGAGAGAGGCACCTGAGCTCTGACGATGCGAACCTGTACTAGGATTTAATTTTGCCGAGAGCACCCAGGCCAAATAGACACTATAGGGATCTTTTGCATGCTGTATAATCATACGACATGGCCTCTGTCAATTTTTAGCACCATGAAAATCCACCGACTTGGGTCGGGGTCGAACCCGCAACCTTGGGTGCAGAAGGCCAGTGACAAAACGACCCCGCCACCGAGCCGGCCGGCGCTTTTCTAAAGGTTTCTTTTCGTATCAGTTATCGAATTGGTAAAGTATAGGTGAAATTTTAATTGGTGAAAAGATAATAAATTTGTATATTCCAGTAGTATTAGTTAACACTTGTAAAAACAACACAATTCATCAAAATGATGTCACTCGACTGGCAATCAAATGAAGACATAGGTGCGCAAACGTGGAGCCTCGATACTACCTCTACAGTTAGGGTAGAACGATACGGTACTTAATTTCTGGACATGTCTCATATATAGCCAAGTACTTTTGCGAAAGCTTCTTCATCTCTCTAACAGCAAATAATTCATAAACTCCACAAAGATCTTGACTGCTTTTAAAATTCGATTCCTAGCGGGATTTTTTTATTTGAATATCGAATATATAAACGCAGTTGGAAAGTCTTCGAGGGAAGACACCGTTGAAGGTCAAAGTAAGTAGTCATTTATTCCTGTCCAAAAACCTGTAGCTCTTCTAAATATTTCACAAATATTACCAATAGTCGTGTTAAAATGAATATTCGTAGCTAAATATTTATCGGGGAACCTTCGATAATTTTTTCTACAACACGTTAGATACTAATATGTCACTCTATTATATATCATGTAAACATTTCGTCTGCGTGCTTCAAAAAAAACAAAAACAAACTTCTAATACAAAATAAACCTTTTAATAGTGGTTTTCTTTTAAATATCTACACGCATATATTTAAATGTGCTAATGTTAATCATCACTGCTCGGCTCAGTTAATAAAACAAGTTAATTCATGTCTTAAATTGCTTTTAATATATGAACCTTTATGATACGTTATTGATTAATTTCTCATCAATTTCCTACACTTATTTTCAATGTGTCTGAATGATTATTCTGTAGTATGATGTTATATCTTTGAAACTTAAATTCCGTGCTGAGTGTGATTATCAGTGCTTCTCGATTAAATTTTTCGTTCAATATTTTTTTTCTAGCACACAGCTCGATAACCGGAAAGAGTGAGCAATGGACTATGTTGAAATCCATACGGCAATGCATCAAAAGAGAGACTCGCGTGATGAGACAGAACAATTCGTGTTAGTTTTACATTTTGTGCTGAAATTTAGCAGAACTTCAATCGAAACTAATTCCGAGCGATCACGAAAAGCTAAAAGGGTTCGTTCGTTAGTTTTTTTTTTTTTTTTTTTTTAACTTTCTTCGTGACATACGTGAAAATTCATCAGTTGTGTCAAGGAAATGACGAACAGATGTTCTAAAAAGGAAAATTTCCTGATTTTCGGATTACTTCATGTTTTAGAAAGAATTATTTATTATTCAGAATTCTGGAAACAGGTGAACTGTATTGTCGCAAGCACGTTTCAACAAAACATATAAAATGCTTGTTGATTTGAATTTTGAAATACATGTCCGTTAGAGCTACCTCAAGTCTAACATTTCATAATATTGAGTCATATTAAGAAATCGAAACAGTGACTGAGCTCCTATAACTCAATATACAGCGTCATATGTCTTTGTGTTGAAGTATTTGTCGGCTGGGTGGCGTAGTTGGTTTGTCGCTGGCCTACTGCACACCACAAGGTTGCGGATTCAACCCCGGCTCAAGTCGGTGGATTTTCATGATACAGAAAATTGACAGCGTCCGTTTCGTATGATTATGCAGCATGTAAAAAATTCCTTAAGCGCCCGTTTGGCTTGAGTGCTCTCGGCAAAATTAAGTACCGCATTCCACGCAAGCCCAATTTCGCATCGTCAGAGCTCAGGTGCCTCCCTCTGAGGAGGAAACTGCGTGTCAAAATTACTGCCGGCAATTGGTACCGCTTGTATGGTGCCGCACTAAAAAGTTATATCAGTGTCTCGGAAATGTACTAGGTCTGCAAAGGTAAAAATACCGAATCCGCAGCCCTATTAAAAAGTTCAAGTATTATTTAACATGTAGCACTTCTTGCAATTCTAAGTAGTGGTGGTTTTTGATGGAATAGTATTATAAAATGAAGCTCGTGACTTTAAAGAAATAAAAGTTATTGGGGCTTCCGTTTAAAATCACAAAATAAGATCATAAGGAATGTTTCATTATCTTATGATGAAATAAAAGCTATATTTACATTTAGAATGCGCGCCGCCCATCCGTTATAGTGGTTAGTGACGCTGTGGTGTCGTAGGGCCTGGGTTCGAATCCCGGAGAAAACATGGATATTTGTAAATGTATAGTGCCTTCGCGGCAGGGAGCTACTCTAAATAGCCGTAGAGCCACAAGTTTTCTCGTGAGATTGGTGGAAGAGGAAGAGAGGTGAGAGAGGCCCCTGGCCGCCCCCAGGGTGTTCTCCCCCAAAATTGGTGTAGAACCAAGCAAAATCGTACTTTCACTTGCATGGTGCTCTAAGCTAAGACTAACGATAGGCGTAAAAATCTAGCCCTTAGCTGCGATGATTTTCGTGGTCCTTGATCTGATTTTACTGTCGATCAGGTGGCATAAGCAGCAACAACACATTTAGAATGCAATCATACGTGATAGTAAGCAATAATTGTTTAATATTTTACAATACAGGGATTTCAATACCTTGAAACACATATATATAACACCCACATATATCATAAAATCATCAATCATATACTAAATTGCCATAAGTCTATTTTAATGTTATACTATAAATAGAAGTATTGCAAATCAGTATGGAGCAGCGGTTCTTAAACTTTTGATCGCCGTGCCCCGCCCCTTTATGTATTAGCCTGAAATCGCGGACCCCCCAAGAAACCACCTCCCTGACTCCCAACATATCTCTGAGAGATTTAAGACTCCTCAGTAATCTTAAGACTGCCTCTGAAACATAAAGACTTTTTTAACACTTATTTTTTTCCTTAAGAAAACAGTAAACATCTAATTAATAATATTACAAATTACTTATTTCAATTAAAAAAAACAAATAATGTATTTAACTGTGTTAATTAAATTTTTAATAAGAAGCATGTTGCTGTATTTCGCTTATTAGTGCTGTTATATGTGTAACATTTGAAATCTGCAGTCTCAATTACAGTCAAAGATAAAGGTAATAAATAAGTAATTTGTAGTTCCTATAAATAAGTAGTTTGGAAAGGCATCAAAACTTTCAGAGCTTGTTAAAACCCCGATTCATCGTTCCTTGGCGATGATTACTCATTCTAGAAAATTGTTGTAACTCCCCCCCTTGTTTTTGATTCTTGTGTTTATACTTACTAGATGTGATGTACTCTTTGAAGCGAAAGGCTTGCGCTATATCCAGCTTTGAACCAATTAACAATTGGTAATAATATTAATAGCTTATTAAAATTTGTTTTTTAATTTTAATTGAAGTTCACCATTCTTACCAACTTTTGCCAAATGAATATGCTGTCAGTATTGTTTCTACGAAACTTGTATAGAAGATCCTAATACTTACTATGTAGTTTGAACAATAACAGAGTGAATACTGATGAATCTCAACTAATGAAAACTTAAGACGAACCTAAAAGGTACCAAAATGTATTCATTACTCTTGGCGTCCGTATGAAAACTAAAGATGAACCAGCAAGATACCGAATTGTATTCATTTCTCTTGGCGTCCGCGACAGGATTCGAGCCTGCAATTTTCTGATTCGAATCCTGTCACGGACGCTAAGAGTAATGAATACAATTCGGTATCTTGCAAGTTCATCTTTAGTTTTCATAAGTGAATTAGTTCAGATTCTTCAGTATTTACTATTGCTGTTCCAACTACGTAGTAAGCATTAGGATCTTCTCCAGATTTCGTAGAAAGAATACTGATAGCATATTCATTTAGCAGAAATTGGTGAGCATGGAGAACTTCAAATATATGTTGATCAATAATAAGTAAATTGTAAACATCTACTTCTTGTGTGTGTGACCACAATCAGCACTTGCTCCACAAGATTGAGTTACTTTTATGATAGAGTTTGTGCCTCGTGTGACATTTTGGTGTACCGTTGCTGAATTTGGTGTGTGGGGTCCTTATTTTTTCAAAGAAGATAAACTAACGGTAACAGTTACTTCAGATCGTTAATGTCACAGGATCGAGACATTCCTCCGACCAAAGTTAAACCAGTTTCTTGACCATGAAGAAGCAAAAATCTGGCTCCAACAAAACGCAGCCATAGTTCACAATGCGCGGCGTTCGCTGGGCATTTTGAAAGAGTTGTTTCCTGGAAGTCTTCTCTCTTTGCGAGGAGATATCATCTGGACCCCAAGGGAAGTCACTTGATTTATCACCTTGTGATTTTATTTCTTTAGGCACACTTAAGACACAAGTGTACAAATATCGTCCTACAATCCTGCAAGCACTAAATGAGGTTATCACCCAGGCACACTGGCTGCCATTCCACCGGGAATGACATAAAGAACTATGGGCAACTTCCGGGAAAGATTTCGTCAATGTGTCACCATTGGAGGACGCCATTTAGCGGAAATAATTTTTAAAACCAATTCATGTAAAATAACATCGCATTTATTATTCACAAATAAAAGACTATTCTCTGCACCTTGTTTTGTTTGTTTGTAACTGTCTTTTGAAATAAGGCCTTGTATATATAGAGAGAGACCAGAGCAAATTTCAGAAAAAAAAGCTTGATAAACATGTTAGGATCGAAATTCTGATGAAATTATTGTAACAAATCTAATTTTTTTATACTTGAACTCTCAGTTCTGTATTCCTTCCTAATTTTCTGCTATAAAATCGTGTCGACCAGTTTTGATCAAAGAAGCTCTCTTTTAGAAAGAAATATCGAGATCAATACAGCATGAACGTTGATCTACATTCCAATCAGTAAATGGATAACTTGCTAGAAAAACGAAAGTGACCAAAACAAATACATCCATCATCATCGTATGCTTCTCTACATCCCTGTACTTTGGGCTATTTGAGCTCTTTGAAGCAAAGGTTATTTTTTTAAAAAAAACTGACAGTGTGGGTTACCGAAAATATTGAATAGGCTCGGGATATTTTGGTTCTTAACCTTTAGCGGTGTAACCTTCCTTTCACAAATTAAATAATAGAGGTAATGTCAATCTCTACGTAGAAATTTAACAATAGAGGTGAATAAACGCCTTCTTCTTTGACCGTAAGAAATTTATCTCATCATTCAGATAATAAAATGGAAAGTTGAACCAAAATATATGGCTCACAATAAACACCAAAACATCCCCCAAACACTTGTATTATTAATTCCGTTTTACTTAATTTTTCATTGCTGTTAACTTTGTTGCTTGGTTTTATTACTGTTAAGGAATGATTTTAATTAAATTATTTATATATAGTATCTTTGTTCGCACAACATACTAAATGCATCCACGAAATAAAATGTTTTCTGTTTTGAACATTCTATATGATAAAGCAAACATGCCATAACATACACTTTAGCTAGTTTTCCTTCCTGAATTGAACCTATTAGAGTGATTTTATTGAAAAATAAAAGAGGGTAACCTATAGAGTATAAAAAAACATATAGATAATACCCTAACCTACGCAAATCTCTAAGGGAATATTTAGTTAACATAAACAGCAAAAAAAAAAAAAGAATGATTATAAAAGATTGAAATTGGTTGCAATTGATGGTTGATTTAAATTGCTTATAAAGGAATAGAAGTCAGTTTTTTTATAAGCCAAAGAGTTATTTTGATAAATAACTTTTACTATAAAAGTAATGGAATGGTTTTAAGCAATGTAGCTGTTAACTTTTTGTTATATTCACAGAGACAATCGTGTGAAGATATTTTTAATCCTAGATTATGAGAAAGAATAAATCTTAGTGTAAATAATAGCAGAAAAATAAATTGTACGGGCGCCGTATAAATCGATGAATGAAAATTATTAAGGTTTGAACATAACAATGATTTATTTCGTTGAAATTAGCTTAAATCTTAGCATTGCTAACAGCTTACAAATGTAAACACGAGAATCTACCGGCAACGAACAAGTACAACGTTGCCATTCACAAAAAAAGAAAAAGTGAAACCAGTGGCATAACGGAGAATATTAGAGCCCCCGGCAAAGTCAGATTTGGGGCCCCAAGTCGGAAGTTACAGAGGATTGCAAAACCATAACTTTGGGTCCCCTAAAATCCTGGGCCCCCGCGATGTGAGGGCTGCGGGGATGTACGTTACACCACTGAGTGAAACATAAACATAACTAGAAATTATATAGGTGAGGTAGTAACTACATTTAAATGTTGATATTAATTATTTTACAATCTCTAATATAATTATATAAACCATCTATAATAAATTATACAAACCATGATTGATTTAAATTAATTCGATTTTTTTATTAACATAGCGCATCAAACAACCAACTATTATGTTAACGCAGGTGTTGTCCTTACTGGTTAAAATGTGCGAGGTCTATCTCCAATAACTCTCGTATAACTTCTTGACATGACGTTAAAATAAATAAATCAAATTTAACAAATATTGCAATTTTAATTTATTTCTCATGTTATTATCTTAACTCTATTTTGTCGATCATATTATTTTGCATCTTATCTTTATCTTGTTAATCTGAATATGTTGTTATACCTTGTATTTTAACAAATTATATAGACTATATTACTAAATTATATGTTATATCGTATTTTGCATCATTTATAATTATTGCATCTTATCATGCTTTACTTTACTTTTACGTCTTGTATACTTAAGTCTATCCAAAAATATTATTTTGGCTTTATGTATTATAATATACTTGTATGTACTTCAGTTTGTAATATACTTGTAATATTTTTAGCAATCGGTGATTTCTTCACTTTTCCGAGGACTGACCGGTAGCAAATGTCAGGTTTCTCCGAGCAAACAGAACGGTAGCATTACTGATGACATCAACGAGAACAAAAGAAGCAACAGTGATGCCATCTCAATTTCTTCAAGAAAAACTGAATCAGAAAAACCTCTTACAAACAGAGGGGAAATTTTTTTCTGGAGAAATTTTGGCTACGAACAAGGAGTAAGTATCCTATTTAGACCTTTAATCTTGGTTTTAAAATAAAACTATTGATGTATTAAGCCTTTTTATATATTGTACAAAATTTATAATAATAATTAAAAAACTCATTTTATTGTTTAATGCTGATATGTTCTGTCTTACAGCGTATGAGGCCATGAGTTTATTTTAACTAAACTCATTTTAATGTAAATATTTCTTTTCTCTTTTTAACGCCAGGTAAGAAAATTATTTCTTCTGAATTTTCTTTGAGAAGTTTTTGAGTTATATCTTCAAGGTTTTCCCACAATTTTCCACAACGATTAGTATTTTGTAATTATCGAAAAATAACTGATAATAATTTAATTAGTGGGTGTAAGAGATTTTTGAAAAAAGTATTTAAACTTTTATTTTGGAAAATAGATTTATAGAAATAAAAAAAAAAAGTTTTTAATATATTTCCGTTAATTGGGTATCTCAATATTTCACCCTGTTGGACTTTTATTTTTATTACATATAATAAAATATTTCATTCATCAATTACTAATAAAGTATTAAAATAATAAAATATTAAAGTGAAACACTTCCACATTTTAATTTTATTTTAATCATTTGAACTTTTATATTTTGTTCAATTTTCTGACAAATAATAATTCTAAAGATTCTTCTTATATAATAAAAGCCATTATTTTAATCTCAAAAGTAGTTTATAGGCTACAAAAAGAATACATTATAAATTTTTCACTGTAAGGGTATATTGTATTTATGTATTTTTGTTGGCATATCTTTTCTTTCATCAAAAAAATCTCAAGCTTGTCTAAGGAGCCCAAATCAGAATTTTGTGAAGCATTGTTAAAAATGTTGCATAACATGTTCTAATTGTTCAACATTATAAACCACGTTGAAACTTTTGTATTTAGACAAATACAAAAGTTTCAACATGGAATAGATATGAATTTCATCATTTTGAGTTATTATCATCAGCAGTGGCGTATTCAAGGGTGGAGTTTGGGGATACAAACCCTCATAGAGCAATATATTTTGAATTTTTACCGCCGAGATTACCCTTCGGGGCTTTTGTGTTGTTTCTTATCCCCGAGATCAGCAGAGCTAGAACAGGTCTATGAGTCCATTCACCCTGAAGAAGTCCCTAACTAATAGGGGATCTTGAACCAAGTCCTGCCTGGTAAGCCCCAAACAAGATAAAATGTGGCCAGGGGAGGCCTGAGTAGAACACTTAGTGCAAATTTCGAGGTGTTTAATGCCATCGACAAAAGTCAATGACAACAGATGACCCCTAAGGAAACGAGTAAGCGCAGTTTGATCTCGTCTACTGCTGCACAGAACCAAGGAGCCGCCAGGGCATTTTCTCTGATACCATGGGTGCACTGGTGGGATCATCCAAATGGCCTTATTCTTTGCTTTATACTTTGAAAATAGTTCCGAATAAGTTAGAGGAGCGGCAGGCGTTGTAGTTTCGCAAACACCAGCACTGTCCACAATTTCGTTCCCGGTAATGTCGACATGGGATGGGATCCACTGGAATTGGATCTGATGAGAAAGGGAAAGTCGTTTTAGTATCTTGAGGATGTCTGCACCTGTGCGATCCCTCACGTTATGCCAATTGTTATGTGCTGGATGGCACTTCTAATGTCCGAAAAAGTCCAGATATCGTATAGCTGTGGAAGCGACTCGATGGAGTTCAGTCCCTCTAGAATTGCAACAAGCTCGGAAAGAAGTACCGAGCAAGAGTCCGGATTTTTTCTCTGGATTTTAATTTCCTGGTCCCGAAGTGAAGGCCATTCCACTTTGTTCAGCTAAAGTCTGCAGGCTCCGGAGCTAAGTCAATCTTCTGCCGCCGATGCTCTAGGTCTCTGACCATAGAAGCTGCTTCTTACCCCATCCATGAACAAGAACAAGCGCTTTTGTTTACATGCTTTTTAGAATTCACCCCCTCCCCATGCTATGGATGAGGGATGGCCAACCCGCGGCACGCGTGCCACAGTGTGGCATGGTGGAGTTGCGACAGTGGCACACGAAGACTGAATGAAAAATTAAAATTTTTTTGAAAGATAATAAATAACCATTTTTTTTACAATTTTATTGAAGTAGGGTTGTCTCAGACAGAAAACCCTCAAAATTTGGATCAAAATATGCTTGTGAATAAATGTTTTTTGTTATGAACATAATAAAATAAATATCATTCAAAACTAGCTGATGTGTACCTTTAATAACCTAATTTTGTAGGCATCTGTAAGAGCTAATCCTAATATAGATGACTTGGTAAAAAAAAAAAAAGTAGTAATTGAAAAGCCACAATTAAGTAAAGTAAATATTGAGTGTTTAGTAATTATTTTGAATTAAATGAGATTCAAGTTACTCATTTTAATTTATACCTAACCTAATTGAATGAACTTGTAAAAAGTTTATACTAAAATAAAAACCCTAAGTTTGTACGTTCATCTTATTTATATATTATCTTTAAATTTAAATTACATAGACTTGCATTAAAAAATGAGCTATTTGCGTAAAAATCCCATATAAGCTCATAAGTAACATTTTTTCACTTTTCCACATTTGTTTATTGGAAAAGTTGGAAGTAGCATGTTTAGTTATTTTTTTTATCAAATAGTGGCACTCTTCTCAAAAATGTTGGCCACCCCTGCTATAGATTGTCAGATGCAAGAATAGATGTGATTGAAAAGCGCATTTCGCAAATTACACATCATGTTAGATGAAAACCAAAATTCAGTTCACGGCAAAGGGCAAACGCTTCATTTGTTTGATATCACGTCCTTTGAAAAAATTGAAGTACGAATTCTAGAGCCTCGGTTACGAAAACAGAAAATCTGCTGTTAGTTAAAGTGCTCAAATTTCTAGCTTGTATAATAAAATATTCACTAGAACTTTTCATTTTCATTATGACATAGTTTTCTGCCAACGTATTAAATAAAAAGTATTGCGTACATAGCAAGCAAAATAACTGAGTATATATTATTAAACATTTTTCTGAGCATGCGCAATCAAAATTGCGATATAGATCGTTGGATTGAGGATCCATTTAGCATTGAACAAATTAGGTCAATAAAATGCTTTTATAGTAGCATTAATTAAAGTTAATGCGTACAAATTGTAACAGAAACTTTCTGTGTCACAGGGACGTCCTTTCCTCAAAGTAAGCCACGATGCCAACATGGACGACACCGGTCACGTACTCACGCAAGAGTGGAAGCTCGGAACGCCCAGGATCGTTCTGGTGGTTATGTCCAATGTTTCTCCATTATCTCAATGGACAAATACTCGCCAAATTAAAAATTTCCAAAAGGGACTCATCAGTGTAAGTAATATTAATGAATGTTTATACAGCATAGAAGCCGTGTACATCCATTTGCAATATTTCTCAGATCAAATGATTATGTTTAAATTGAAAAAATAGTTTCGTAGCCCCAGCGGTTCTCAAACTATGGAGTGCTCTTACTTAGTGGGGCATAATAACATTACGGGGAGGGGGGAGGCGAGCATATCGAAAAGTCGAAAATAAAATATTATTTAAAAAAAAATTAATTTACTGAAAGGCAGCACAAAACAAAATACATTCTGACATAATAAAAATAAAAACACGTATATTTATTGCAATATGTTCCAGTTTAAAAATTAGAAAGGAAAAGTGACATAATGTCCTATTACATAGAGAAGTAACTCAAAATATCTATAACTTAGAAGTAACTCAAAATATTTATAACTTAAAGTAACATATACTAAGTTCAATACTTATCTTGATATTTTGTACGGTTCATAATCAAGGTTATATTGTAGCTTTAGCTTCAAAGTACATTATTACTGCATTCAATACATTGTTATTGTATGGAGGAGGAGGGCAAAATGAAGATTTTGATTGAAAATTGGGTCGCAAATATTGAAAATTTGAGAAGCACTGTCGTAGGCTGTAAAATGTGCGCAATAGAAGATATAATGTTGCATCCGAGTATATAAACGGTTTTGCTTTTAAAGTAAGGTTTTCTTTAAAACGTGTTTAATGGATTGAAGTACAATTTGAATGGAACTATTAATTACCCGTAGAATTCGCTATTTATTTGATGATATTGAATGATAATATATTGTTTTTAAGCCATTAATATCTAAATCCTAGCATTAAGCCTTCGATTACCTCAAAAAATATTCTTGTGACCCTCGTCTGTAGATTAAAAAAAGGCTGGGACTTATGAATTTCTGTAACGGAAGTACATTTATCTTTAAAGCCACTATAATTCCCCTCCCCTTCAAGTCAATTTCCTCAAACCCCTTCTTTACTGGACATCTAATCAAGAAAAGAATCATGCTTACCGAATTTCTAGTCTGTAGAATAGAAAGTTTTAATATCTGGAACACCTCCGCAACTTTCTACGAGAGTCGATTTTCACAAAACCTGTTATGGGATCTCTACTCCGTATAAAAAACACGCCTGACAAATTTCAAGTCTGTAGGTCTAATAGCTCTGGAGAACTCGCGATAAGAGAGGGAGTCGCTTTTTATATAAATAAATAAATAGATAGATAGATAAAAAGTGTTTTCAAGCCTATTGATTTTTATGGTATATAATTTAATGTATAATATTAGGACTTCAAAGAGTGACCGAGAGTATGATCTCACCATAAAGAATTTAAGAGTTGTATACATAAAGTCTAATAGCTCTTCTTTATAAAAAAAATTCTTAATTTGATTATTGTTTTGGCGGGATTGTAAGAAAGAAAAATTACGGAAAGTATATACACAGATTTTATATCACAGATAATAGACATTAAATTGTGATGGAGCCTGTGTTTCTTTTCTTTAATTATTACATCTATTTCATGGCTAAATATTTTCAAAAATTTTATCATTACGAAAGAATAAAACGTCTGATGCAAGATCATCTTATCAAAGTCTAGGAATTTTTTGTACTAGGAAATATTTACCTTCGATATCTATTACATCTTCGAAAAGTAAAAAAAAATCCTATGTTACTTATGTATTATGCCATCGACTAACTTCATCAGATCAAAAGACGTCGGCAGACTCCCCGATCTACAGCTAATAGTAAAAACCGTTTTCCTGTGCATATGAACCAAGTAATAGCAATGATAACAGCATTTGGCAACATTTTTTGAATTGGCGATGTCCTTTCGTTCGGCGAAACTGGTCGACGGTACAATACGTACCGATATATTAAATGAACATTATACATATACAATATATACGTATGGGTATGATAACCCTGGGAGAGAGGGTATCGAAAAGTCGAAAATAAAAGATTATTTATAAAAAAATTATTAATTTACTGAAAGAAAGCGAAACAAAATACATTCTGACACAATAAAAAATAAAATACACATTTACACTGATAGAATATACTTATAAATGTATCAGTACTGCACAATGTATTTGATGATTAATTTATCAATACAGAGTGGGTGATCGGTTAACGAACACTTTAACGAAAGATTTTTTGTGTTTGGACAACGAACACATATTCGGATAATGAACAAAACGAATTCTAACGAACACTTCTCGGCTCTGAAAAAAAAATTAATATTAAACATTTGTTATCATTTTGCATAAAAAATAAAATCACTGAAAGGAGAAATGTTTAAAGCATGCTTAGTATTGATAATTACTAAATGAAACTTGAATTAACAATGAATTTAAAGGTGATTCAATAATTATTATTATGACTAAAATCAATACACACTTGAATACTTGAATTTCAATATGAATATCAATATTTTCTGACAGCTGATGAGTTATGGGTGAGTGGATTTGCTGACATGGCAAATAAATGCGAATTCTTAATTTTTTCAAACAGTGCAGACTATAAAATATAAAGGTACCGATGACGCGCTACCGCCGTAAAAATACATGAAATATGAGAAACGGGCTAAAAATCGTTTTTCATCTCTCCTGAATTATGTTGCTTACCAATTAAACTTCAAAGCTCTATTGAAAAAAAAATTCCAATAGAATGTTCATACAAATTAGACCATCAGTTTCGGTTTTGATTTATTTTTTTAGGGTCTCCAGAACGAATTAATCGATTTCACATAGAAGTCTATGGTGAATCGATGATCGGTTAACGAACAATTCGGATAGCGAACATAGTCTTGGAACGGATTATGTTCGTTAACCGATCACCCACTGTACTAAATTAAGAAAAAGTTTAATAATTACTAGTGGCTCCCATAGGCTTGTCTTGTAGAACGAACTTTTTCAAAGGAAGTTTTAGTGTTAGAAAGGACGGAGTGTTAGTTTCTAACACACATTAAAACTTTCTTCGAAAAACTTACTTTTCTACATTTAGCTGAGAATTGAAAGAGGTGCATTATTTATACACACACATTTTGCGCAAACGTCCAATAAGATGGTCAGGCGGTTAATGTCTACGAGAGTGCCAGATGTGATGTATTTAAGATAGAGAACAACAAAGACTAGACTATTTTTCTAATGACATTAGTACTTTTAGAAATGAATGAGTGAGAAAATGAATATTTAATTTACCGTAAAATCCGGCGTATAACGCACACATCTATACTTTCAAGTCTCAATTTTTAATTTTTAAATATATTTGCCGTATAACGCGCACCCCCTTTTTTACGAAGAAACCTGAAATATATATGTGTAATGCTCTTATGTTTTGAAGTCATATATTCGAGGTATTATCCCAAGCTTTGGAAAAAAAAAATAGTACACTTCTAGAACTACAACACATTTTAAGTTCATAAGGAATGTCATTTCTTTTAAATAAACAGCATTTCGATATATATATAAGAATATTTTTTCTCTATATGTTCAGTTTTTCTTTACTTTAAAGTTCTCATTTTTATACTTGGCGTATAACGCGCAGCCGTAAATTTCGATCTTATTTTTTGTGTTAAAAGTGCGCGTTATAAACTGGATTTTACAGTAATTAAAATTGTTTTGCAATTTGTTCCAATTTAAAAACTGGGAAGGAAAAGCAACATAATATCCTATTATTTAAAAGTAAACTGATTGAAATATCTATTATTTAAAAGTACTATAGACGAAATTTAATACCTTTATAATTTGTATGGTTTATAATTAAGGCCGTATTATAGTTTTAGCGTTAAAGTACATTACTTGTATTCCTGCTTTTAATAGATTATTATTGCACCCCCCGCGCGCCGCATGAAAATTATGATTGAAAAATGGGTCGCCAATATTGAAAGTTTGAGAAGCAGTGGAGTAAAGTCTTTAGGTATAAAAATTAATCGTATAAATATTTCTCTCCTTTCTTTCGTCTCATTAAATTATTTAAGACAAAGAACGAGTTTTTTTTAACACATAGGCCACCAATACGACCGAAATGTGGATCTTGACGAATGGCATTAACGTGGGAGTGACCAAAATAATCGGTGACGCCGTCCACGAAGAGGTCAACAGGCGGAATTCGAAAAGTCATTTTCAGAAAACTCACCATATGGACTCGGACCACAATTCCAAAATAGTAGTCATCGGAGTGGCCAGGGAAGATCTACTTAATCACGGAGATTCTTTTGATGGAAGTGTAAGTACCGTATTTTTTAAAACTATTTTTATATACCATTATTCTGAATGGTCGCAAAATGAGATTTTTGAATGGAAATGTGATTTAAATTTTACAAAAGAGAAAAATAATAATAATTTAAAAAAATCTTTTTTCAAAGAGCTACAAGCGATATATGAGCATCACATTTTTTCTAAAACCGTGATCTAATAATGGTGACAACAATTAAGTTTTGCGTCATACTGTGCCACGTGAGGTAATCGGGGGCATATTTAGAATTAATGACGAAAGATTATTCTTTTTTTTAAATAGAAATAACGGATATCAATAAAATGATATTCTACCAAATTAAATCTTACTTATAATTAGTAAAAGGAAATTTTTTAAATTGTATCCACTCAAGACATCAACAGGAAATATTTTTATAATTATATAAAAAAATTTTTAGTATCTTTTGTTTGAAATAACATTCAGAATAATATATGCATCGAGTAGTGATAACGGGAAACCATGTGTCTGAGTGTTAGCGTATCGCGCTTCCACGCCACAGGTCTGGGGTTAAAACACCGAGCTGGGCAAAGTCGACTCAGTCTTTCAATCTCTTCTGTGAGTCGATCAATGAATACCAAGCTTGCTTGGGAACTAATCACTGGGATTTTCACGTCAGACTGATTACCTGACTGGAACATCTGCTCATGCACCTAAGTGCCCAAGGTTATGAAAACTGAGAAGGGCCCAGTAGTCTTTGACCCTTTCTGGGCTGTTGTGCCTCTAAGTTTAGTGATGACGGGCTTCGTTGTACCGAAACGACAATCAAATGCCGAAAAAAAATCACCTCTATTCTTCTTGAATGGAAGAGTTTGTGTTCTATATAATTCTCAAGAGATACCTGTAGTAAAGTTATAAAAAACTCAGCTTTTTATATATAAATTGAGTTAATCTTCAAAGTGCTCAAGTGATGTGCTGTGAAAGTTTGGCAGAAGACGGAGCAGTTCAGATGCCGTTGTCGTCATTTGATCATGATAAGACAATGCGACATCAAATGCCGGTAGCTCAATTGCTGCGACGTTTCTACAAAACAAAATCATTTTTTTTTACTCTTTTACTTTTTCTGTTTAACGTTTACCCCCCTCCCCCCTCTTACATTCTGTGTCATATAATATATACCACTGCATTGATAGACAAAAAATAAATATTCGTGTTAGGACGGAGGAAAAAAAATTACATATACCGTAAAGACCAACGATTGTTGATTGTCATATATGTTGAAAGAACGCTATACACTACATTAAAGCTGTGTTCTCTGAAATTAAGCACAAAATGTACATTGTTGGTAACTTGAGAACATCTCTTTCAAATCGTACAATGAGCAAACTACAGGCCTAAGAAACATGTCAGTATATATCATCGTGAAATCCGATGCAACTTAACATGTCTGAGTATGCTATTAAGAATTGTTAACAGGAACTATTGAGGTACGTTCTCTCATTACTCATTTAGTGAATGAAAGAGGGTGCTTTTATTTGTTGGAATTTGGCATCGAACAGCAAGATGTCTAACTATAACATTCCAAATATTTTCAACTGGATTTAAACTAAGAGAACATGTTGGGAAGAAAATGTTGAAGATCTTCGATGCCTAAACTATTCTAGAACAGTGAATGTGAAATGACGCGTAATGTTGTCACCAAACGCAGCATGGAAAAGACGATCATGAAGCAGCAGAGCTTTTACAATCAGCTTTCTGGTTCCAGTTAACATCGCACATAGGCTATTCACTATGATTCCAGTCCACAAAACTACATTTCGAGAAACAAATAGACGCATTTCATAAGCATTTTGAAGACAATACGCCCAACCACTCTTACACCAGATCATTTGACGTTTCTAATTAGATGGAATACTCAATCTACTACCTTCTGAAAAGAACACACATGCACAGTAGTTTTGATTAATAAAAAAAAAAATTTAAATATTTTTGATGCTGACCACACTATTACAAATAGGCGCTACAATGCTTTCTTGCTGTTGGGACACATACAAAGGAAAATGATCCTGATTGGAACAAACGCAGAAAAGTTCTCAGTGATCTTTAAGAACCTATGGAAGCTCGAAATTCATTGGTCACTTGATTAGTCGTAGTATGATGGTTCCCTTTAGCTTTTACAACGATATACATGTCTTCTACGGCTTTAGTACTGCAAGGATTACTTGTCAGTTTTGGACTGTTACTCATTCTATTTGTTTGAAAAGATGCCCAAAGTCTGGAACAACATTACTGTGATACTGAATTTTCTGGTAACATTCCTTATTTTTTTTTTGTTACCATTCTTCCAGATTTCTAATATTCCTTTTACATATAAAGTAATTTAATTGATAGTATCTGCTGGACTTATTCAAAATTTTACTCACACATGCACACACAAATGTCAATTTATTCTTTTATAAACACATTTTATTACGACCAATTCTTTTTTTGCACGTGTTAATAATCTTCAATCCTGCTGTTATCTTCGCCACGCCTGCGCACTAGGAAAATTTCCAAATATAATATATTTCCCTCTGCATCATGTAATTATGTTCAGTTATTCAAGTTGATGACCTTGATTTTGAGGTTGTCGTTAATGAATATAAGATTCCTCCTTACGTTTTGCTCACCAGTGTTTCATAGCAAATAAATGATGTGTTAAACTGTTTGCTTATAATTACAAAAAATTAAACAGGAATATTTTAAAGTTACAAAGCGATAATGTTGGTTCTCAGATTAGAATAGATATATATATTTTCCGCGTTAGCATTATGCTCTTTACAATAAAAAAATTTCTTCTCTGTAGTAAGACTTTAAGCAGACACACATGATGCTTCATTGTATTTTCTAATTCTTTTTCAAGAGCCCAAGACTTGAAATCGAAAATGAAGGCAATAAAATCGAAGAACAGAAGTTTGATCTCAATCCTGATCATACTCATTTCCTGATCGTAAAAGACGGCACTATCAACAAGACTGGAATAAATTACTTTCTGCTACGACTGCAACATTATCTGGCTTCTTCACTGGATCAACCAAGGAAATCTGCGTCTAATTATCGTAAGTATTTGCCTTAGTCTTTTTTTTACTTTAAATGGTAACGCAATTGTATGGTGTGAAATGTTGATTGGCATTTCTTTTGTGCGAATTCTTCATTGTAATCAGTACTTAGTATTCGACTTAAGCAGGTGGAGTATAAAAGTTTCTGTTCATTGCTAAGGAAAGAAAACTATAATTGGAAGATAAATATTGAAAAGCAGAACAGAATGCTTTTAGCGAAATTACAATGAAAGAGAAATTGTGTGTTACTGTAGGAAAGGGGAAACGGTTTGGAGAAATTTGAATGTTGTGTATAATTTTTTGTGAAGATCTCTCTTTTTTTTTTTTTTTGTTTGTTTCTTCGATCTATAAGTACTATTTTTATTTCATTATTTCGTTTTATCGATTTTTCCACTCCATCGAATCCGTGTGTATTTCTCAAAATTGTTCACAAATGGGAAAATGTAGAATTATACTATATTATTTACTATAAAAATAATTATTTAGCTGTTTCAGCTCTGATTGGGAAGACTTTAGAATATAATTTTGAGAATTAATAAAAAACTGGATTAAAATTTATTATTTTATATTTTACGTTTCTATTCGTCTAAATACATACTATTACTATTCGTCTATAAAACTATTACTATAAAAACTATTTGTCTAAATACATAAGAAACTTAAAAACTAATTAGTTAAACAAATTGTGTAAATTTTTTTTTCTCAGAGTTTAGTGCATCTTTGTGAGTCTAACACTTATTTTGGATTTTTTGAACAAAATAGGAATCATAATTTCTGTTCTTTTAGAACTGACCTTACCTGTTCTTGTGCTAATTTTTACGAACAGTTTTTATAACTGTTCTTTAGTTCTTTTGAAATTTGAATTCCGAGATAAAAACGTCATATGCTTGTATTCAAAGTAATTTAAACTTACCTAATATATTCTTATGTCGTTGTTCTACATATTTTAGATGAAAGCTGAAAAGAATGGAAAGACCTTTTGTGCTGGGTCTTCTACTCTTGTCATCGAGGGAAATCAGTTCGTAAAGAACTGGTTTCTGGTTCTGGTCTCTGACAAAGTCTTTTAGAGCAGGGGTATCCAACCCAAATGACTTTGCGAGTCACTTCGGAAAAACATTATAATCTCGCGGGCCGCACATAAAAAAAATGTACCTTTATATTAGATTTGAAAAAAAAACAAAAAACATACATTTATTGCTGTGAAAATTTAAAACAGAATGAATTATTATTGTTTTCATTATTTTTCATGTATACAGACATAGATAATATAATAATGTATGTATAAAATAATAATGCAATGATCAGATAATGTTTAAAATATATTACAGTTGCCATTTTCTTGAAAATTACGGTGTTCCTTTTGAATTGGTCTTTTGTTACTCATTGTGGAAATTTGATTTTGCTGTCATTCGCAAATGATTAAGTATACTTTGCCCTTCATCTTAGCCATCCTGAATATTTTTTTTAAACTTTAAAAAACATCTCTGACAGCCTCTTACTTTTTGGGCACTCCAAACAAAAAAGGAGGAGAAATGAAAGTCGCACACACAGAGAATCATGTACCATCCACAGTAAAGGATATGCATTATGCAATTCGAAATTTATTAAAAAAGTAATTTATTATAGTAAAATGAATTGTAACTGTTTGATAAAATATAAGTTTTTTTTAATCTAAAGGACATTTCTATTATCAAAAAAGGATTTATTTTAAAACAAGAACAGGTAACTGGCAAATACATTGTAGATTTATATATATATATATATATGTAAATTTCACCTAAAATAAATTTTAAAATGAAAATTTTTTAAAAATCTGATATTTAAAATTTTTTTAAAAAAAGTCGGTGGACCGCAACTTACGTACTGGCTGGCCACATGCGGCCCGCGTGTCGGTCACCCCTGTTTTAGAGGAGCAGATTGAAAAAAAAACAACTTGTTCTGTTAATCACAATTCAAGTCCAGTTTTCAAGAAGTTATAAGAGATGAAATTGCAACCCAAAATAAATTAAATGACAATTATATGGATGTTGATGAATTTTGCAAACATTTCTTTTGTTATGCAAAGTATTTGTTATAGCAATGAATCGGCTTATAAATTTTTAAAGAATAGCTTTTAGATAAAAAGATGCCATATTCATTACCAGTAAATACCTGAAAATCCCCCAAAAAAAAAAAAAACCATTTACAAAAATAAACAAAGATACTTTAAAAAAATTAGAAGAAAAATGAAATTACATGGGAAAATGTACTATTTTTTTCTATATGTTTACTGCTCTTTTTTACGTACTTTAATACATTCAAAAAATAAAATTGATGAAAATTGGATTAGGAATCTAAAAATTCTATTGTAATATTTCGGTCATGAATTCAAAATAGCTGGTAAATTCTAACCTTAACAAGTTTGTCATCATCTTTTTTAGACTAACTCATCATACAATTTAACATTAGTTAAAAGCAGAGGAGAAAGAGAAATAACTAATGCAGCTTGTCTGGGGAGAGTATTTATTACTTCATCATTCAAGAAAGGTCCTCACACAAATAACTTCAAGAAAAAATAGTTATACATATTATACTTTGCTTCTAAATTAGTGCTTATATTTATAAAATGGATTGTGTGTGTGTATTCAGAGAGTTTTGCCGCATGTACATTTTATTAATTGCCCCTATGAATTGCTAAAACAAGTTGAGACACAGCTTTCTGAAAGGGAAGTACTTGTTGCTTTAAAGTATGTTAAAAAGTTGTTAAAAGTTAAATATCAGTTTAAGAAAAATTATAAAATTATAAAGAATTAAATTTACTGAATTAGGCATGTTCGCTTTGCTATTCTTTACTCAAATTACCGTAAGAATGTAATTTTTAAATCCGAATATCTCTTTTGGTAGAATACTTTCTGTATTAAGGGATTTGAAAATATATGTATTGCCTACAGTGACGTAAGAAATAATACCAGGGCCCCTCTTCAAAATCAGGTTTTGGTCCCAAAGCCCAAATACGTACATGATATCAGTCAGGTTTTGGGCCTCCTAGAACACCTGAGCTCCCCACAATGCGAGGTTTGAGGAGATGTACGTTACGCCACTGATTGCTTAATATACATTCTTCGAATAATGTTCTTTTTTAAATAACTCTCAGCAAAAAGATAGCTGTAAAAGCACATAATTTGTGTGTGTGATTTTCATTAATTTCTTACTTGTTAAGTCTATGTTTCCTTTTAGGCTTTACTGTTGCTAAGTACTATGATATGTGGAGTTCCCTTTCGCGGGCAATGGCTAATAGGTCTAGCCACATATTAAAATTTTTTTCTCCAAGTGAGTGGTGGATATTTAGTCTATCCACATGCTTTCATTGAAGCTAAAACGCATAAAAATCAATACAGATGGTTGCACGATACCTTTTTTTGCATTTCATGTCCTCTGATGAGTAGTTAAAAACAGTTTTTCTCGGTGTAAATCTACAGATTGTATTTTGATTCCTATAAATAAAATTTCTGATCTGCGAAAAAAATTTCGATGAGTCATAAGGATACTTTTCTTTCATCTGAATGAATCAAGCAAATGTGCGATGAAAAAAAAAAAATGGTTTTATTTAGATTTTTGGAAAGCTTTTATATATGGATAGAGGATTATTCACTGCCCACTTAAAAACAGAAAAGTGGCCTTAAAATTTTCACTCTTCCTCCACTTGAGAGAATCAAAACAGAAGCTGATCTCTTGCAATACCAGAAAAGAGGTTCATCGTTCTCGATAGCTGTGTCGGTCCTGCAACATACCACTGTGCCTTTAGGCAAATGGTCCTACTTGCTTTGAAAAATTCCACAGTAAATAGCTCATCAAATTTGTGAAATAACTAATTTAAATCCTCAAAAATATACTTTATTTCAAACTCTTTACACTAAAATTAAATAAAATAAAACGTGGATATGTACCAACTTCAATGTATATATCTCAGTAACTATTCTATATTGCTCAATTATACTATTATATTTTACTTGTGCCTTGTATTTAATTGTTATTGAAATAGTTATTAGCATAAATGTTAATTTTTCATAAAAAGTTTATTGTAATATGATTAATTATTTCTGTCCTGAAAAATAAGTTAAATGTCTTAAGTGCGCTGTGGCTGTAACGTCTAGCCACCATCCAGGAGAAAAGCCCCTGATCAGATATATTTTGTGACTAAATAATGTTTATAAAGGATGAGGATATTACATTTATCAAATACTTTATCACAGAAAAGTGTATTTTAGGTTTGTGCCCGCTAAAAAGGGTTAAGTTATGATATACTTATCTATAAATTCGAGAAAAGCATTTGTAAAATGTTAATTTTTGATCTAATATAAGATTTCTGTTTTTACTGATAAAAAAATAACACCCCTTTGGAATATTGGCTAATCTTTTGGGATCAATTTGAAAATCAACTCTAGTTTTCTCATGCAATAAAATGAATATATTATTATCAAAATACCCTCTCTTGTATTTCTTTAATGTGATAAGAAATTGTATAACTTACTTTGTTTATTTGAATCTAAGCCGTTTTCGAGATTCTAAGCTGCACTCTAAATTCTCAACAAATTTTTCTGAAAAATGAAAAATAGTGTAAAATGATTTATCTATATCAAATGTTACGAAATTAAAATTAATTTAAAATAAGGACTAATGCGAAGTGAATAATTAGTTGTTTTACCAGTATAATATATTTTTAAATACATAAATGTAGGATATCCCATTTGTAAAAGGTTAGATCATATCCCTTTACCGATGTCGGCAATTCTAATCAAAACAGTATTCCACATCAACGCCATCTAGCGTCCCTTTTAAAACACCGACATCAACCTTTTTTGGCAGAGGCCCACTAACACTCTTCAGAGAAACGTCGTATTTCGCGCGTCCGCGCCAAGCGGTAAGTCTTAATAGCACCATAATGAGTTCTATTTAATCTCAATTGCCTCCCTTAAAGTAATGTGATCTAACTTTCCTATTCTTTCGAAATATGCTTATCTAACTTTCCTATTCTTTTGAAATATTCCCCATGTAAATACTCCTCTATAATTCATAATAAATTATTTAGTTTTCAACCAGTTTCTTCCTTTAACTATGTTGTCTATTTTATTTCAAAATTAACTAATACACTCTAAAAACCCCTAGACACCACGCCATAAAAACCCCGCCATCTGAAGAATCCCACCGTTTGGAAGATTTCGGTTGGATTCCCACATAAATGAACCTGTAATTGCTCTAATTGCCCCATTTAACGAATTTTTTTTCCCTTTGATTTTTCCCCTTCACCCGATTTTCATTATCATTAACACTGGAAAAAAGTGCGACTTAGATTCGAGTAAATGCGGTATATAGTGATGAGGAATCTATGATTGTGATCCTTAAATCATTGCAAATTCTGAAATTTTTCACTATAATTCACCAATTTTTCGATTTTTCAGGTTTGAATCATTGTTCGCTGGGCATTCTAGAAATTCCCGTTGTTGCTGTACTCTTTCAAGGTGGCACAGACTGTGCACGGTTAGTCTTAGACCATCTAAAAAGACATCTTCCATTGGTTGTCATGAAAGGATCCGGTGGATTAGCAGATATACTCGGATTCGCCTACTCTGAAATCAATCAAAGGTAAATAAAGATGTCAATGCTGCCCATTAAAATTACAATATTAAGAAGGAGAAAGGATACATACGTCACAAATTAGCATGAAAGGGGAAGAAAATGCTGCTATATGTAAATGAATTACTATTTAAGCGCAATCGAAGGAAGCAAGAGGGAGAAATGACATCTTAAACTGTAGTATATAAAAGGAGAATTATTTAGATATCATTGTTTGTAAAAAGATCGCGTTATGTCTCGTATAAGAAGTATATAAGAAAGACTATCAGCAAGTGGTGGAATACTATAGCAGCTGAACATTGGCCTATCAAGAATGCCGTTATCGTTCTACGATACTTGACCTTGTCAGAGTCCAATGACTGTCTTGCGAATATGGAATCATATTGAACGATGGGTTTAAGAGGTTCATACTGAGCCCTCTGCTGTATAATCTCCACTTTTCTTTCTTGTGCACATAGTGGAATTCAACTGTAGGATTTGTTATATATAAAAAGTGTTATTCATTATAATGGGAACAATCCTCCTTCTCATTTTATCAAAACCCTTTTTCAACACCTGTGTATGTATGTGTGTGTTTGAGTATTTTAGTTGAAAGTGTTTATCCAGATTGTGTGGAATGTGAGCAGTATGTATCTACTAAAAAACCTATTTAAATATTTTTACGTATAAATTAATACATTTAGAGATTAATTCATGAAATGAATTTAAATACAGAAAGATAATATACAATGTGTATTACTACAACGTTTACAGACATTCAGAACAGATAGAGTACGCTAGACGATGGGAAATCTCATAAGAATACATGGTCGGAAACGCTTTCCTAGCGCGGTAATGACGAAACAAAGCACAAGAATAAGAGGAGAAAACATGTTTACTATTTTTAGTAAGGCAAAAAATAATGGGAAGTCTTTGATTGGTGTACGCGATACAAGCCGCTACGTGAATCGAAGCATTAGATGACGGTGCATGCGCACACGTGGGTTTTGCTGCTTCTCACTCTATGAGGCTTCATTTCGCCTGCCTATAAAATGGAAGTAGAATGGAACGTTACACAAACGCTGAGCTTGCTGATATGCATTTGGCATATGGGTACTGATGGCAATAGACGAGCCACACAGCGGTTGTGCAATCAACGTTCCAACGTTACCTCTGAAAGCAAACTTCCATCCACGCCTTCTTTGCACGCTTGAATTAGAGAATGTCCGACAGCGGATCCTGCATCGTGAACACACAGAAAGGTGAGTGATAGTTAAAACACCAAACAACTAGAAGACTGTACCGGATCTGGCAAAGAACAATCCCGGCATCAGTGTGTGGGATATTTCCAGTTATATTGGGATTTCCCATATGACCGGCTGTTGGATCCTGCATAGTAGGGAAGTGCACCCCTATTACCCCGACATGCAACCTTAATGTCACTTTAATGTTACTTCTTAATATTTTGCTGAACGAAGGATAATAATTTTGTTTTCCCTCTTATTCCTGTCTAGTCTTTCTTGTGTTTTGTGTGCGGCAGGGAAGTATTTTCCGACCTTGTATTCCTCTGTAATTCCTATCGTCTAGGTTTCCTCTGTAATGTCCTAGCCTCGTCAATTGATGACTCTTGAATGATATTTTAATGGTTTTTTGGATCACGATCCCACAACATAAAATTATATTACACTTTATACACATTTTAAGTAAGAATCATATAGAGCCCGAGTCTGTTGACAATTGTACAAAAATAAAGCCAATTATTAGCCAGGGTGGCATCCAACACATCTGCCTCCGGCAGATACAAAAAAACCTTCATGAAAAGCTCCCTGGTGGAGCTCACAGATCTCTGTTCGAGAGGCAATCACTGAATTATCTCCTCACAAAACTCACTGGTGGAGCTTACCGTCTTCCTTCATTGCGAGACAATCACTGAAAAAAATCCAAATATCCACACTAAGCTCGCTGGCAGAGCTAATCGACGTCCCTCGTCGAGAGGTAATCACCAAATACCCTGGCGTGACACTCGAAGCAGTCACAGTACCTCGGATCAGTCCTCGTTGCCACCTAGAGTTTCAGAACGGGTCTAGAGTTCGTTACACCTCTATCTGTCCTGAAAGTTTGTTATTGTTGCACTGATATCCCCTATATATAAATTTGAGAATATGAATTTAAAAGTACTTTTTAAAATAATCATTGGCTTAAGAAAACTGATTTCTATTTTTACTCATTGAGTAATTTTATTGACTAATATTTTCATGTTTTTAGGCCTCAAGGTATAGCTGATGCTGAATTTTGCGAAAATTATCTAAAACCGGAACTGTCACGTAAAATCTCAGAGAAATTTCCGAAATTGAGAGATAATAGCTTGTCCCGAAATATATTCCGAGACAGAATAATGGACATTATACGTTACGCAAAGCAGGTATGGAATCGATATTTTTATCATTATTTTTAAAACTATGTTTCTTTTTTCGAACCAGTCTTTTTTTTTGTCCCACATATTGTAATCATACTTCACTGAACTGTGTAACGATTCTTGCATTATAAATTTTCGCTTCACACTTTTATTTTTGTGGGAAAAATCGATTTGTGACTTTTGACATTCGATATTATTAGACAATGTTCTTGAAAGAAAGAGAAATTCAATTTATTCTTTTATAGTTCAATAGAGTATAAGGAAGATTTTTTTATTAATACAGAAATAATCATGTATAAAATAAAAAATTGAGAAAGAATATTATCAACAAAGTTTATATAAATTGCGATTAAAAGCTTGAATTCTTTATCGAAATAAAATGCTAGACTTTAGTTACTAATGTGGTTGTGAAAGCAACAAAATACAACTATTCTTAAGAATTTATTTTGGTTTTTTTCCTCTTATTTCTTTCATTATTATTTATTATATTAACCTACACGTATTCAAAATGTTGAAAAAAATTGTGTATACCAGTTAAAATAATTAATTTCATAGTATTTAAGCCAAATATGCTCGAAGTGGCACTATTAACGCTGCAGTTGTATAAGCGGAATTTGAATCAAAGTCATCTTTCAGATGCATAAACTCGGCTATAAAATTTCGTTTATCTAACACTGCCCTTTCTTGATGTTGGCATGTGGCCGCGGTAGCCGAGTGGTATAGGTATCGGACCGTGGCTTACCTTGTCATGAGTTCGAGCCCAATACCACTAAAGAAAGGGTCTGTCGAGAGCAGAAACGTCCTCCCGTTGGTGTGGTGTGGTAGTTAGGAGAGGGGGTGCCAGCTCAGGTGTCGTCCACGTCATTTGACCATGGTTCAAAATTACGTGGTCCGTCGCCAAAAGCCCTCGTGTAGCCGAACAGTGCGACGTTAATATTCAATCACTCACTCTTGATGTTGGCATTTTTATATTTCCATCGGTATATTTAATAGTTTTGGGATTTATTTGGGATTTCTGTATAGTTGAAATGTTGCTTCGGATACATTGGAGGGTCAATCTTTAGAGTTAATAAATAAGCAAAAATGTATGTAATATATATATATATATCAGATGTTTATATTTGTTTGATAGATTTCTATTTTAAAATATTTTCAACAAAATTTATTTTAAAAAAATGCGAACAATAAAAGTCAATTAAGTTTTCCAATAAAAAAATCAATACACTTAGAGATAAGCAAAATGATTTATGTAATAAAATATGAATAAGATTAGTAAAAATTTTTTAAACATTTAATCAAAATAAGCAATTAGGTGTTTCTAAAATAGCGAAATATATTGCATATTTAAGAGCATGGAATAAGTGAATAACATAATTGGGTGTTGAAATTTAAATTCCATTAATTTCCGTTTATTTAAATTTCAGAAATTTTCACTTTAACATGTTCACAAAATTTTAAATATGCTATAAAATAAAAATATTTAAGCATCTTATTTATTTTCCAATAAAATGGACAAAAAAGTTAATTCTTAATGTATTTGTAATGATCCCCATTGAAAATGTTTAAACCCTTTCGCCTCTCTTTCACAGAACGAACAAATATATTTAACTGTGCTCAATATCTATGAACACAGCTGCAACCTTGAAAATCTAGGGAACCATCTTCTACGTTCTTTGTTCAAATGTAAGTCTGTTTTTTTTTTTTTTTAGTTGAAGCTTGGTTTTTCTATTCAAAATTAAACTTTGAATTTTATTTGAAAAAAACATTTTAAACAATTAAACTAGGAAAAAAATTTAAAAAACTTACATTTTTGTATTTATTAAGGGGACATGGTACGATTTAAGCAAAAAATTTTAATTTAAGGATTTTTAAAAATTTTTCAGTTGCCTCCTATGTATGTATACTATGTTAAACAGATTTTGTGCTCAAAATTTCATAAAAAGCTAGCCATGTAATTTTTTAAGGAAAAAACTTAAAATTTGTGAAGTGATTTTAAAATGCTACTCCTCCTACAAAAATGTACGTATATGCATGAAATTTGATTTACAAGTATGTCAAACTATGTATAATAAAAGTTGGTATGGGTTTTGCGTTAATGCGATTGGTATTCATACAATACTTCTTTTTATGAATGTTTATTGAAAATTCCTTAAAAAATGTATAAATTCTGAGTTCAATTATTTTTAAAAAAATTAAATATTGCTTTGATTCAAAAATGCATACCGACTTTTGTTACATGCACTATTAGCAATAAGTACAAAAAAAATGAAAAGCATTAGGAACAATAGAAAAAAAGCCTTAGCATTTTAAATGAAGACAAACTAGTTATTTTATCTTTCTGAGATAAGTTAGTTTAAAGTTTTGATTTGCCTTAGAGATGTGAATAAAAACGAACGTGAAAGCTATCATAATTCTGCGTTTCTTAAGTTTAGAGCTTTCAAATTTTGTGAGGTTATAGAGAGAGAGAAAAGTATATAAAGAATAATTTAGGCTAAAAAAATTAAATTTGATTTTTTGACCGATTTTTGTCAATTGAATCGTACTGTGTCCCCTTAATTGCTGAAACAAGTAAGTGGTGTGAAGGAATGGGAATGGATATAATTGGCCTTGATCTTTCCGGTGCTAGCGGCACGTTATTCCATCCTTCTATCTAATTCAGTTTGTTTTTTATCCTTGTTTGAGAAAAACGTTGTTGTATCGAAGTGCCGCGATCATGACAAAAATAAAAATCAAGCTAGGCACGCATAAATTTGAAAAATTTCTCGTGAAATAAAAAAAAAAAAATTCTAACTGAATGTTTTTAAATTGTTAAAGGAGTATTTGAAGATAATTGCACATCTTATAGTCAAATTTTTGAATGGCACAAATGATTTTCGGAAGATCGGGAGGTTGCTGAAGATGATGAACGTTCTTGAACCTCTGTGACATCAATAACAGGTGATGCTCATCATTTGTTTTAATATAATTATGACCTTATCATGATTGAATGGGTACTTAGAGGCCAAACGGTAAAACAGCAGTACTATATTGAGGTCCTGAGAAAGTTTACAGAAAGTAGTGTGGTAGAAAAGGAATGATCTGTAGTGCAAAAACACGTAGATTTTGCACCAAGACAACGCCTTGGTGTACATTCTGCTCTCTGTAAAACAGTTCTAGGCGGACAAACGCATTACTATGCTCGAGCATCCAAAGTTCTCACTAGATCTCGCACCATACGACTTCTACCTGCTTCTTAAAGTGAAAAATGCATTGATGGGAACGTATTTTCAGTGTATAGGAGAGATGAAGGTAAAAACGGCACACTTACTGAAGATGGTGACACCTAATGAATCGCAACTCTGCTTTGAACGATGGAAAAGTCTTATGCAGTTATGTATTGATAGGGAAGGGGAGTATATGTTGAAGGGGATTAAAAGGTATTTGTATATTGTTTTCAATAAAGGTCATTTTTAAAAATAGTTCGGTTATTTAATTGTCACAGTAATATATATCGGATATCCTAATGTCTGTGTTTTTATGAATAGCATATTTGCTGATTTATGTAATCCTTGCAGCACAGGTGATTGACAACACCAACTGGCATGCCCAAATGCACAAAGATCTATACTTGACACTCGACTGGAACAGTCCTCACGTCGCCATGTCTGAAGTTTTCCTCAAAGATCCCTCCAACAAATTTAAGGTATCAATTTATTTTTTGATTTATATACTTTGAAGATTACTTTGCTTTAGTTTTGTTCAAGAGGAGTCTCACTGAATCACTGGCAAAGTATTTCATCGTTTTAAATTCTCGATTGCAGCCAAAGGAAGCGTGTGGAACTTGAATCTGAGTTTTTTGAAGTTTTCATACTATTCCAAATCAAAACATTGAGGACTCTTATAATGTGAAAAACTTCTATTATTCCCTGTGCAAGCGTATACTTCCCAAAGATATTCACAACACTAATAAAAAAAAATTCATTCATCTTCTAATAGAAAAATTCTGCGGATATTATTGACATTTATGGGAAGAATACTTATATTCTTCCACTGTATAATTCAAAATCTCAGTCTTTCAGCTATTTTATTACTTCCCGCTATTTTTATTACTCTATTACGATGAATGTCAATGGAAAATTCTTAGCTGCATATTCTCTTGCCTCTTAGAAGGAATGTAAAAAAGACTACGTTCATGAAAAATGCTACTCGTACACACATGTAATTTATAAATATATTAATGCGTTCATTGTAATTTTAGTTTTAGAATTTTTGTAAATCAACATTGAAAGAACAGATTGCAAACTATCAGTTATAAATTTTCCATATCGTTACATATCCTTTTAGAAAAATGTTATTTACTATAGTTTGTTTTAAATAACATAAAGAATAATATAGCACATCAGTATTTATTTTCAAAAATGGACTTTATTTTCAAAGTATATAAATAATAAATCCTTTAAAACAGTATAGCAAAAAGCAAAAAAAAAAAAAAACTATTTACAAGAATAATCAATAATAATTATAATAATAGATACATCATTACTCCATTAAGCATAACAAACTTTTAACGATTTAAAAATTAAAAAAAATTTACTGTTTATAATTAATTTAATATTACTTCAATTCTAATAAGACTTATGTGGATTCGGTGCATACAAAGATTACGATACACCAGTGCTTCTCAGACTTTAAATATTTGTGACCCTATTTTCAATCAAAATTTTCATCACGCCCCTTACATTCAATAACAATGCATTGAATTCAATAATAATATACTACAATATACGACTTTAATTATAAACCGTACAAATTATCAACTAAGTACTGAATTTTCTATATAATATTATATAGGACAAGCCCATTTTATTATGTGGAGTCTATGGATTATTAAATTTGTTCTTAAATTAGTTTAGTTAAGTTAATTATCAAGTACAGATCGTGCTGTACTGATACATTTATAAGTGTATTATATATGCATTTTATTTTTCATTATGTCAGAATGTATTTTGTTCTGCTTCCTTTCAGTAAATTAATAACTTTTTTTAAGCAATCATTTTTGTTTTTGACTTTTCAATATGCTCGCGCGTTCCTACGTTTATCACGCCCCACAGTTTGTTCATTTAGCTTTCACATCATATCAGCTTTTAGCAGCTACTTTCATATTAAATCTTATTGGATTAAATTGAATAAAAATGATCTAGTTATATGCATTTTTAAGTGATATTTAGCTTAAATATTAGATTAATAATACTTATTTAGTACGAATTTTTAATTTGTCATACTGATTTATATAAAAAAAATAACTAATTTATTTCACACAATTCGGGCTGTATTTTCAGATTGATAAAGACTTTTTCGACGAAGCGGTTCTGAGGCCTCAAAGGGAAAGCTTCGTGGATTTGTTCCTCAACCAAGGATTCCAAGTTCACAAGTACTTAACTCCAAAAAGACTGATTTTATTGTTCAAAAAAGTTCGACATCAGGAATTTTTTCAAACAGTTTGCTGGGAAGGAGCTTTAGGATATGGACCGGTAGGTATAATTTAAGCTATTTCAGCAAAGTTCGATGAAAAAAGTTTTTTTCATGTTAGTAATACAGTTTTAAGTAAATAACATCATATTTGAGTTTCCAAATCTGTATACATCGCCCATTCGGTTAGTGACGCTGACTGCGGTGCCGTGAGGTCTGGGTTCGAATCCCTGGCAAGACATGGATGTTTGTGTTGTAATCCTTCTCTTTTTTGTGATGTGTGTTTCACGCTTACTTCTAAAAAACCCCCGTGTGATACTTTGAGGTGCACGGGGTTATAAATGTTCTCAATAAAAAAATCTGTATATGGCACGTAAAAGATCCCTAGAGTGTCTGTCTTGGGTGCTCTCGACAAAATTAGATCCTAGTACAGGTTCGAATCGTCAGAGCTCAGGTGCCTCCCTCTAGGGAGGAAGCTGGGCGTCAATATTATCTGCGCGATTGGTATCCGCCTATATGATGCCGCACTAAAAAGAGATACCAGCTTCCGGGGAATGTTCTAGGTCTGCAATGGTAAAGCACCAATCCGCAGACCATTAGAAAAAAAAGTTTCCAAATCTCTAAATATATTTTTCACACACACATTTTATATTTAATGTATTACATTCATTGATAAATCTTTCTTTTCGGATGACTTATTTCATACCCTAATAATTTCGATTCACATATTTTTGATAGGTGTCCAACATCAAGAGAAACTTCATCGAAACCGATTTGAACTGGTTGATCGAGAAGACTACTTCCATGGAGAATTTCGTCAGCTCCCAAGAGCTCTCCTTGAATGCCATGGGGATGTACTGTACTGATCCTTCGGCAGCAGAACGCAAGGCAAAGGTACTTCTCACTTTCTGGGCCACCTACACCAACAGAATATTACTCGCCAAGACGTTGTGGAAGCATGCCGATCAACCCATTCATTTGGCACTAGTTTTATCCATGATGATCGAAAGGCTGACTTTATACGTTACAGATACATCCTTGAAAGTTGAGATGGAAGAATCAAGCAGGTAAGTGCTTTGGATTTTGTTATAAGGGCTCCTTATATCGTGGTTATTTTAAATTGAATATCATTATAGCTGTACTAAATATTCTACAAAATAAGCTCAGTCCTGTTGAGAGGCAAATCTACACAAAAAACGTTTGAGATAACCTGATTAAAACTAAGAAATGTTCCTTTTTTCGAATATTTCACAAGGAATGTAAGAGTTAAGGCTGTCTTCGGTAAAAGTACGAGAGCTCTAACAAACATCGAAGCACATTTTCAGACAGAAAAATGACCCAATTTCCATGGAAATTTGCAATATTATAACTCGAACCTCTGTTAATAATATAGTGTTTTTAAACATTTCAAAATATTACGTGAATACTTTCTTTTTTGTTTTAATACGTGAAGGCAAAACCCATTTAACATTATGGTATATGAGGAAAAATACGAAACACATTTTATACCAAAAAAATGAATCAACGGCTAAAAATGGAAAGTATGATAAAAAAAATGCTGCTCTCTAAAGGATAGTAAAGCCAGAATATCATATTAATGTTTCATTTCTTTTATATCTGAAAAAATGTTCCAAAAACTCGGGTTCTACTCTTTAACATTAACCGAAAACAGCCTTAAGAGAAAAGAGTAAATCGTTTTACCTCAATTCAATGATAAGGAAATTTTTTAGGCATTACAGTAATAGCAAATTTGGAGTTACGCAATTTTCAAATCTCGCCACGATTCGTCTGCACCTTTTTTTTTCATCACTAAAACTCAGTCGGAATCATTGACAGAACCTGATGAAATTCTTAATTTGGTTGAAGAAGCTGTCGATCTGCCAGGCATGATATGATTGTGGTTTTTTTTTTTCGGCGAAAGAGCTGATTTCGGCTATACTGCGCCAAACATTTGTTGTCTGTTATCTGGATGTGGAAAGAAGAAAAGGAGAAATGGGATGACAAGACAGAGGGTCGAAAATAGAGAAGGATCACTAGAGTACCCCGGGTTCGTGAAACCCGTGTTTACCAAAGACAATAAATCCCTTGGGAAAAGGCAAAGTTCACTAGGGTACCTCGGGATTGTGACACCCGTTTTCATCTAAAGAAGGTGAGCCCCCTGAGGGGTCGATCTGCCAGGCAAATAAATTCAGACGTGGATAGTGATGACGTTCAAGAATTGCTGGATTTTTTTTTCCACAATCAGGAGCTGACAATTCATGAACTCATAGAAATGCATAAGCAAGAGCACGGCATTAAAGACCCAGTTCAGTCAGAAGATCGAATGACGGTTGGGGATTTGACAGATCTCAATTTAATTGAAAAAGGGTTATAAAAATTTTAGAAAATACATACTCCAACCAAGAGCGTATTTTTTCAATAAAACAAGTAATGAGAAAATTATTAGCATACTATGAGAAAATCATGCTAGAGAAAAAAAAAATCTTCGAGCCGGCAGACTACTTATTAGATTTTGTGAAACCTTGTACATCAAAAAACTTTGGTTTGCAATTTTGTATTTGTGTTATCTAAGAATTAACTAAACATTTTTTTCTAAAGTATTATTTTCTTTTGTCTACAGCCCCAACTTAAAATAATTTATTAGCGTTTCTATATGCGAAATTATATCCCGACTTAAGCGAATTCGTCTTAAGCGGTTATCATTCAGTCCCAACTATGGCGTAAGTTCGGGGTATTACTGTATTGTAAATAACTGGCTGAAGAATTATGAGTTAGTAATTTGATTCAGCTAAAATCAATCGCTTTTATTGATTAACTGTTTAAAGCAAAGCTTACGCTGTTGCCAAAGGACTTTGTAATTTGTAATCTAGATTAAGTGACGAGGAGTCGAGACTGAACGTCTTTCTACACGATGTTCTTTAGTAGTACTAGGATTCAAAAGAACAGATTTAACTGTCGTTAGCCATAAAGTTTTGAATTACCCCATGTAAGCTGTGTGGACTGCAAAACACACACACACTCGCGCGTGCGCGCTTAGTCCTTGTGTATTTTTGGAGTTGGAAAGTCAAATCAAGTAAAACAGCAGATTTGCATGTGAAATAATAGTTGCTCAGATAATATTTTCGTGAATTTTGATAACGTATGTTTTGAATTAACTTAACGTGGTTAGCAAAACGAACTCAGGATTGAAATCAAGTAAATCTTTTCTAGTTAATGCATTTAAAAGTGGAATATAATGTCCAAATAGAATGAGCAATACAAAATGCAAATTATCAAAGCAAACTAGAAAGAAGATAGAGTGATTATACCGGAATAGAAATCGAGATTTAAAGAAAAGTTAGCGTAAAGAACACAACAGATCAAAACTTGGTAATGTTACTACTTTATATACAAAGTAGCCTTGAACTACATTATCAAAGAAAAAGAAAATAAAGATTATAAAAGAATTTAGATTACAAAGGAAAAAAGTCTTGCCATGGAAACCAAGGTCCCAACCCATTTGTTCAATTAGAAAAGAGTGTTACAGTAACATAATATCTAGGGCTTTCTACACAGACAATAGAAAGAAATTTAGCACTTAAAGAGATTATTCCGGAATTAAAATAACTATTCAATATCACAACTGAATACTCTGCTGTACAGCTGATGCAGGAATATGTTAAACTACCTTAACCTTTCGTGTATTTCTGGTATGAAATTAATTTTGTTGACAATAATAATATTTTTTTGTTGCGAAATCTCTTAAGAAATACATATATGTATTACGTATTATTATTCTAAAGAAGGAAAATGTATTAAATTAAAGAAAGATTATATATATTGATTATTTTTATTATTATTATGTTCATATATTACATTATATATATTATACCATATTTATTTGATTATTTATATTAATAAATTCATTTCCTGATATGTACTGTTGTTTCTCTTATTTTGATTCGAAGATTAGCACCATTCGCTATTTGTTAAAGGGGTCCAATTTGTTCAATAACTAGAAAAATCTATTACTTTTACTATATTAATTATAAATTTTAATTTTCTTTGAATACATTTTTGTAGAGCAATTAAAATAATCATTAATTACATCCTTTTAAGTTGAAGCAAATTATTTTTTAAATCCCAATTTATGAATTTGACGCTTCTTTAGTGTTGAAATAATATTTTTTTAAATTTTAGTTTTGATATCATTATATTTTAAAAGCTATTGGAAGAACATTTTCAAATTAAGAACTTATGTAATGCTTTTATAGAAGCGATATTCTGACATTAGTTCAATGAATTAAACCGATTAAATCATAAAAAATTATGCATCTTGTAATGATTAATTTCGTTGAATTAATTATTAGATAAATTCTATTATTGGTCAAGGATTTTTCAATTTTTTTTTGGGGGGGGGGAACAGGTAAAGGAGGCAACATACACATTCCAGTATTTTGCTTTATGTAATTTAAAACTTACAACTACATCACACGAATATCTTAAAGCTAAATCGGATGAAATATACATGCTTTTAACTATTTCTCACGATAAGTTTTCTAATAACTAAAATTCAAATCTATGAAACTAAGGTTGACTATTCTCTGTATAGGTTACAGTGCCTTTAAATAAACAGACGATTTTGAGTTTGGTATTATGAAACTGAAAGATTAACCCGAGCAAGCGAGATATCCGCTTCTTGGATTTAAAATGTTTAAAGGTGGTGTGTAATACAATTCATCAAACATTCCAAAATGAGATAATGATTTTCAGTGTTGTTTAGAAATACAATTAAAAATAAAAAAGATATAAATCTTCAATTTTTGTAATCAAAATTTTTGAATCGTACCTACATTTTAAAATATGTAATGAACAAACGAAAAATTTATAAGGAAACATAAAATAAATGAACAATTTTTTAAAGAGCTTTTTCAGTTTAATTTTCGGCGTAGTTTTTGGATATGTTTCCTCAGTGCTGTAACATAAAACTGTGCAAACCCCGCATAGAGGGGAAGGGGGCAAGGTCTGACTGACGACAAGTGCGTATTTGGGCTTGAGGCCCAAAACCTGACTTTTCAGGGGGGCTCTAATTTTCTCCGTTAATCCACTGTGCTTCCTGCAAATATCTTTAAGCAGATGCATTAGCTTATTATCTATATTTTAATATTCAGGAAATTTTTATCATTCGGCTGGAATTAAATCAAGTTTAGCAATAACAGTCATCAAAATAGTCTGGTTCAACGATACTCAACCTGCGGGTCGCATGTGGCCCACCGAGCCTTTTTAAGTGGCCCGGTCATGGTCCATTGCTCCGAGAAATTCACTTATTTAAGAACATTGCAGTTAAAATTTGGTGGGAAAATATTTGTCAAGAAATTAAATATATCAATTTTGATTTTTGCTGTCGATGTCGAACGGGTACGAATTGATATTATTTTTTTATTTGGAATGGTTACAGTTAGTGTGGATAACAGACAACAGAGGAGTAGCAACAATTTTATATATGAAACAAATTTTTAACTATCTTTCATATCTTACAAGCGAAAAATATTCCAAGAAAATATATCGTTTCAAGACGATTGAAAGGTTGACTTTTTTGCAGTGAAAAACAAACATGGATCAGTAATTGTTTGATTTGTCACGAAAGTGCTGTATTTAAAAGATACCAATAAACAAGAATCATTCAATGACACTTTACCTCGAAGATGTCTTTCAAGAGATGATAAATATTCTTTTTTAAATAATCTTTACAACATCAACAAAGTGTTTTGTCATTGGTAATATCACAGCGGTAATAAAGACATCCTATGAAGTTCGTTATATTATTGGTAATCATATGAAACCGTTTACTGATGCAGAAATTGTGAAGAAGTGTTTCTTAAATGCTTCTAATTTAGGGTTATTGACAAAAATAATAATTTAAAAAAGCAAAACAGGAGTTATAATATTTTGATCAATTTCCAAATTTTAAATTTCCAATGTTATCTTGGTCTTAAAGCACATTCCCCCCCTCCCTTATTTATCTTCATGTTGCAGCCCACGAGAAATGACTAACACATGTATGCGGCCCGCGTGAAACAGGTGACATATGTATGCGGCGCAGCAGAAAAGAAGGTTGAGTTCCCCTGATCTAGTTCGTATTCATCATCAGTTTAAACACAGCCATTTTCACCTTTTTCAGACAAAATTGCATGTGTTTCTTCAACCTCATGCTCAATATCGAATAATTTTCAAATCCTATTTCTTAATTTCAAAGCAAAATCTAAAAAAAATAACTAATTTTAATTTGCTAAAAAATTTAAAATTCGATTAACCGATTTAAAAATAAAACGGAACCTAATCACAGTGCTAACTCTTCATCCTTACGATGAAGAAAATACTTACGTTACCGATTCACTCTTTAGACCAGTGATTCCCAAAGTGGTCTATATGGACCCCCAGGGGTCTATGACGATATGCAGGGGGTCCACGTCAGCGAAAGAGTAATTTGGGGGTCCATAAGGTGTAAATGGGGGTCTACGATAGCCTAAACCAGATCATGGCTTTAATTTTAAAAGAAAATTTAATCAAGTGTAAACCACAGATTTACATATTTAACAGCTTTATTTACTAAATTTACTGGAACTAATTTGTAGTTACAAGGCAACAGCATAAATTTTATTAAAAAAGAGCCATCATTTCTGTGTTTCTTGCCAGAATCAAGCTAAAGGAATATAAAACTGGACGTTGCGAATTTTAACAGTTTCTCAATTTGTCACAGACAATCTGCTAGAAAAGTGACGGTTTTGCCTATGCTCAACATTTAAATGCCCTTTATTCTGGGTTTTGAAATTAGGTTTAAGAAAGCTTCGGCTATGGTAATAACACAGTTGGTAATGAGTTCATGTTGTCACATTAAAAAAAAGTTTGATTACAAAAAAGGTACTGATTTCAATAGCCTTAACGAAGATCTTAAAGTAAAGTTTAGAATGGAAGAAATGATTGGATTTAAAAAGATATACCTGAGATTTATCCCGAATTATGGAACATCTTAAGAAAGTTTTTAATTGCTTTTCCCAGAGAGGAGTTTCAGCGCTCTTTCCAATTTCCCAAATAAAAACAGAAAGCAACAGATTCATCCCACCCATTAAAAACATTTGTTGGTTGCTCAGTTATTTAATGTAACAATTATTTCATATATTAATTAAATTTTAATTTAATTAATTCACGTGTTTCTTAAGTTTTATAAACACTCTACTAAACTACAGTTAGGAATATAAAACTTTTAAAGTAAATAGTGCTATACTAGCTGTCAAAAAAACATTTAAATTGATAAATTTGCAAAAATTTAACATTAAGTATAAGTAGGGGGTCAACCTCAAACCGAAAAACATGGCAAGGGGTCTACGAGACAAAAAAGTTTGAAAACCTCTGCTTTAGACTATCCATATTTTTTAAATATATGCATTATAAATACTACTCATTGCCTCTTCGCTGAATATTAACATACAGTTGTGGGGAGGCATTACTGGAACATGAATCATAGAGAAATAAAAATATATATTTTTTGATGCTTATAACTTAAGTGGTTGATTAAACGACGAGTCAATAATTTTTTCGGGTTCAGATAGCAATTTAATATAATTATTTTAAGTAAAATATACATGTCAAAAACAGTTAAAATGTTAAGCCAACTTATTTTCGAAATTCTGAACGTAGTTGTAATTACAGAGCTTGAAAAGTACAAATGGTTTTGTCAGCGGCTTAACGGATAATATTAGGCCCCCCCCCCGGCAAAATCAGCTTTTGGACCCCAAGCTCTATTACGTACTTGGCATCAGTGAGGCTTTGGGACCCCTAGAATCACTGCCCCCGCAATGTGTTGGGGAAAAAAAAATAATAAAACCGGAATAAATGCTTATACATTAAGAACTACCTTTAAAAAAAAAAAAAATATCTGCGTGTGAAGCATATAGGAAAAAATTTAATTATGTTTTTATTTTGTACTTTTCCTAGGGAATTTGCAGAAATTGCCACGTCTATGCTAGATGCTTGCTACATTGACACTCCTGACCGAGCCTTTGACGTTTTGAACGAGGAAAGCCCTGGATGGGCTTACAATACAGCGGTTGACATAGCAGCTGAGGGCCAAAACAAAAGGTTCCTCTCTCATATATGTTGCCAGAAATGGCTGACTAATGAGTTCTTCGGGAAGGTCAAGATTAGAGAACTGTCTTGGGGTGCTTTTACTGTACCTACTGGCATAAAAGTAAGTTTTATATTGAATAAAATGCTTTTGACCAAAGCAATTTTAAATAAGAGATTGGTGAATAGAGAGATAATATCCAAACAATGTGCTTGTTTTATGAATTTTAAAAGCAAGAATATTAATTTGAATTTTTCTTTTTTGGTAGCAATCTACTTGAAAAAAATCCTTATTTTATTTATATTTTGCTTAATATTTATTATTTGTTTGTCCTTACGGTCAGTATAAGCTATAATTCTCAAGTCACACGCACTATTTTTGGGGATACTTACCGTGATTCTCAATTACAACTGATGTAAAAATAAAGATAGAAACATTATCATGATTGACATTATAAAGTTTTGAAAACATTTATATTCCCTATTTGACAAAGTTAACAATAAAAAAACATACCATAAGTTCTACATAGATGTATGCGCAGTTTTTATTTATAATTAAATTAAACAATCGTATCGATAAAAAGTAATGCTCGCGGGAAGGCTCAAAATAAGTTTCATACATAAAGTCTCCGATCTGTAAGGGTGAATATAATGTTTCCAGATTAATACATAGTATTTACCGTAAAATCCGGCGTATAACGCACACCGGTGTATAACACGCACCTATACTTTCAAGCTACATTTTTTAATTTTTAGGTATATTCGCCGTATAACGCGCACCCCCTTTTTTACGAAGAAATATGAAATGTTAATATACTATTCTGTTTTGTTTTGAAACCATTTATTCGAGGTATTATCCTAGACATTTGAAAAAATAGTATACTTCTAAAACTACAACTCTTTTAGTTCATAAAGCATTTTATTTCTTTTTAAATAAACAGTATTTTGATATGCGTAGAAGTAAATTTTTTTTATGCTCATTCTTTTGTTTTTTTAAAGCTTCCGTTTTTATACCCGGTGTATTACGCGCACCCTTAAATTTCGATCTTATTTTTTGTGTTAAAAGTGCGCGTTATATGCCGGATTTTACGGTATATTGACCAGAGAGGCTTATCCAGAGTAGTGAATAAGAACAAATAGCGGAGAGAAAACAACTGAATGTAGAATGAATGAACTATTGAATAAGAGAAATATACATTTGATTTTGATTATTATAGAATAATGATTATCAAACAGCAATACACGTTTCGTAGGGCACATGAACGGTTTCTAAAGGCAAGAGTAAATCTGAAATCTCTACCTTTCTTCAAAGGTTAAAGATATATAATGTAATATACATTTATATTTAATTAAATATTAATAAGAAATAACTATTGTTTTTCCTACAGACTCTCTCCTTGTCGATATTGATGGCTTAGTATGTTTTGAGGCCATGGGCCCCTAAGCAAAAATAAGCCCCGCCCACGATACCTTTAAGACATCGGTTCTTAAACTTTTGATCACTGCGCCCCCTCCCCTTTTTTTGTATCAGCGCGACATCGCTGACCCTCAAGATATTGATTATCCCTCCCCAACTTGATTTTGATAAAAATACATGTTCTAGAATTGGATTTTTAATGGGGACAGTTTAGTGATCGAGTCTATCTTTCAACGAGTCTGTAAAAGAGAGAAATTTCAACTTAACATGGGAGACACCCCGGACTCCCTAGAAAGGCGCTGAGGACCCAGGGGGCCACAGACCACAGTTTAACAACAGCTGCTTTAAGTTGTCAGAAGATGCAAGTTTTTCATATGTTCTGAAATATTCGAACAAATGGTTACCCGTAATAAATAAACGTGCATAACTTACAGTCTCACAAACCTAAGCGCAAACCGATTCTACCGAATGATGTCTTTCGACTAAATGAATAATGATCAGTAGCGCACACAAGGGGGAGCGGGTCCGGGCCACCCCAAAAGCCCTTGATTTTTTTCTGATTGATTAAAATTCTAAGTATATAGTTACGTAAAATTTAATTAAGTATTTGCTATTAATGATTAATTTTATTAATTAATGCTAATTATTTATTCAATAATTAGTTTTTTACTGTGTTTTGTGCCCGAAAATCGACAAAATCAAAAGGAGCATAATACAAGAATGGAAAACTTTCGAGCCCGGATCCCCCCCTTGAAAAATTCCTGTGTGCGCTACTGGTAATGATGGTAGGTTTAGGTCCACGCTTAGACACGAATGAAGGACATGCAATAATAATGTCGCCTTTTCACTGTTGCCAGTTGACATTTTGCTCAAAAATCTCAGTTTTTCTGGAAATATATGCGAGAATAACATTTGTCTACTAAAATCATTCGGATCATGATGTTATGAAGGCTGAGTCGAGAACGAAACAAAACTCTGATCCCAGGTCCTTTTGTTCATACCTTAAAATATCTCTGATTGGGGAATATTATCGAAGATAATTTTTTTTTGGAGAACTGTAAATAGATATTTAGATTATTATTAAAAATACAACACTACATATTTTTGCAATGACTATGAATTCAAACGTAAAAAAAAAGAGATAAACATTACTTGAAGGTGGGGTTTTGAAGATAATTACTGTTTAAAAATTTTACTTCTCTCTCTCTCAATATTTTTGTAATTTTGAACATAATCGTATTTATTTACTTATTTTAGAAATAAGCGAGATTTACTTCCTAATAAAGCTAAGTAAAAATCATTCAAAAAATTAAAAATGGGAAAATTTTTATCATGGAAAATCAGATCTATGAGTTTTTCTACCATTAAAAATAAAATTTTCTATATAATTCCCATTTTTAGTAAACTTAAATTATAAAATAATGCATAAGTGGCTGTATTTTTAAAGTATTAGCTTACATGTATGTTTTTTTACGTTTTGTATTTCAGGTCCTGTTATGTGCGTTTTTAATATTTCCTATGTACGCCTGGACAATATTCCAGACTAAAGAATGCATTTCAACTGAAGATGATAAGGACATAATTGGTACTTGTTGACTCCTCTTTTCTGATTAAAAATAGATAAGAAAAGCCAACTCTTTTATTTAACGTATAAAAAATTGCCATTAAATGCTTATATTATGAAGATGCAATTCAGGCAATTTTCACAATCCTTTAGTGAATATTTTTCTCAGTTCTGTAATTATGCAGGGTGTCCCACAAATTGCGCCCAGCCTCTGCCCAGCCAGATTCTTCATTGGGAGTACAATAGAACGTCTTTTATCCGAACGTTTATTATCCGGAGCGTTAAATATCTGGGTCAGTTTTTTTTTTTTTTTTTTTTTTTTTTGTAAATTACATATACTGCACATGAATGCGTTTCGAATCGCTCGAAAGACAGAGCCTGAAAAGTGCAAAGAATAAGCTGTGGCCAGATTTAGAAGGCGATTAATTACGCCCACAGGGAAGAGATTACCGACTTTCTCCAATTAATCCCAGGATTTCAAGAATGCGATGAAGAAGATTTAGAAACCTGGATGGCATGCGATGCAGAAGACTGTGGATTTCAAATGCTAAATGATGACGAGATTGTGACTTCCGTGTAAGAAGAGTATGACCCTGTCGACGATGAAACGGACGAAGACGAGGACAATAACAACAATGAAAGTAGCAAGGATCCATCAAATACTGACGCGTTTTTTGCTTTAGAGACAGCTTTGGAGTGGTACGAACAACAATCAGAGTACTGTCCTACTCAACTACTGCTGCTCAAGAGAATTA
This sequence comes from Trichonephila inaurata madagascariensis, assembly GCA_019973955.1. Taxonomy (NCBI): domain Eukaryota; kingdom Metazoa; phylum Arthropoda; class Arachnida; order Araneae; family Nephilidae; genus Trichonephila; species Trichonephila inaurata. The sequence goes on along the minus strand of BMAV01012335.1, from coordinate 76,746 downwards.
GAGACAGAAAAAAAACGAAAGTGTACAATGGTACAGCGAAAAATAAGTGATTATGTTCCACAATAAAGGTAAAATTGCGACATTTTGCACCTATTTTGCTTTTTCTTCAAGCACGTTTCTCGCATCTGATGTTTTTCAATATTCGTATAGTGTCCGGTTTCATATACTGCATGAATCGCATTCGGTTTTCGGTTATCCGAACAATCGCGTATCCGAACGGTGTCCGGTCCCAACCGATTCGGATAAACAATGTTTTACCGTACATGAAAAATGCCCAATTAACTGTATCTGTACGATCCATAATTTATGACTAAAATATGGAAATGATGCATAAGGATAAATGAATGATGGTTTATGTTGGGGATCCGGTACATTTCTATGCTCTTGTACTTAATTGGCTGGATATGACATACTCCGATCGCTGGATCGGTCATGAGGGTCCGGTTCTATGACCACCCTGATCGCCAGATCTCACACTGTTCGATTTTTTCTACTGACAATCTCAAGCAATTGGTGTATCGAGACGCTATTACTGCAAAAAACGAACTTAGTTGCTCGTCTGCATACTATTTGTACTTCGGTGGATACCGCGTTGCTGCGATATGTGCACTCATCCATTCCTCAAGCCTGCCTCGATATGCACGATATACACACTTTGAACATATGCCTTTATAATATTTTCAAATACTGCTGTTGATGTGTTCAGTCTAGCGTTTTTTCCTTACACCAGCATACGTCGTTTTTCGTATTTTTCTCGTAAACTATGTATCGTTCAGGTACAGTCCTTAGGGCCTTTTTTATGTATTTTTAACGAGGAAACTGGTTGTGCAGAGTCTAGTCTCTTTTTTTTGGACAGCCTGTATGCTTGATACGCTTCATTAATTGAAAAGAGGGAGGAAAAAAATGGAATTTTTTTCATTTGTAGCTTTTTTGTTTGAATATATTATTTCATTAGTGGCACAGATTTTTAGTTTTTATAAAGATACAAATATTAGTAATTCAAACATGTATTGCTAAATAATGGCTGCAGTTTATATATAGTAATGATATACATTTTACAGATTAGTGATCAATAATTAAGAATTCAATCTTGAATTCTTGTAAATGTTTAATAATTTCTCACTAAAATTCAAATTTAATTTATAAAAGGTATTTTGGGGATTGATCTCGATTGAATATGTTCATGGTTTTATTTCAGATTTCGAATCTGAGAATGAAGACGATAATAAAAACCTCATCAATTTTTCATCGCCTGACACAATTCCGTAAGTTGTAAACTTTGAATTTTATTTTAAAAAGTATTTGATGGTAAAATCACTTAAGGGACATATAATTAAAAATATGAATAAAAATAATATTTACAATGCTCTGTATAGTAAGTGATATTTTTTTAAAAAGAACTGTAGATAATTTATAAGAATGTATAATTTTAATTTATACAGTAATATTGAGAGAGAAAAAAGTTAAAATAAAATCTCCACACTTATTTTATGCTTTGTTAAATATTAATAAGTTAAAATTTCTATTGATTGATTGATTAAAAGATTATTTATTTACGTGTTACTAACAAAGCGACACAAGGGTTATTGGCGAAGAACATCTCAATTTTTGTATCTTGGCCCTTTTTTCAAATTGTCACACTACGCCAATTTGAGGACTTTCAGCCTCACAACTGATTTAGCGTGCACCAGTAAAAAAAGTTGATATTTTTGCTCGAGAACAGCTCCAACAATAATCCTTTAGCTACGATTACCAAGTAGTTAATATTACGAAAATGTGATTAATGATGATATTGTCATGAACTTATTGCAGACTTTTCGAGATGAATAACTGAAGCTGGTACAAGCAGGGACGTCTTAAGGTATCCGACAACGTTCGGAACCGTGATTTTAAAAAGGCGCATAAATGGATCATTTTCAGGATATTTAGTGTCACTTAGATTATAATACATGTATAAAATTGTTTTAAGGATATTTTGGCAAAAAAAAAAAATTATTTAAATACAATATTTCGGCAAAAAACTAACTTAAAATAACCTTTTTTCAAAATGTTCTCTTTTTGTGAAAAATGCTTCTATTATAATAATACTTTGCCTGTATATAGATCAGACCTCTGTACAGAGGCTCAACTATGATTTTTGAAAAATTCACATTATTTTCAGAGTTACAACCATTTGAAATACTTTTCGGAGTTTTTTTCTTAAAATTTCTCCCCTCTGTTGCCGTAAAACATGGTTAAACCCACTTCTAAGTTTTATATTTCAAAAATTCTAGTTGAGCCTCTGTTCAGAGGTTTGAGCTATATACAGGCAAAATATTATTATAATAGAAGCATTTTTCACAAAAGGAGACTATTTTGAAAATGGGTCATTCTATGTTTATTTTTTGTCAAAATATTGTACTTAAATAATTTTTTACTGTAATACTATTCTTAAAACAATTTTATATACATTATCTAATCTAAGTGACACTAAATATCATAAATATTATCCATTTATACGCTTTTGCAAAATCACGGTTCCGAACGTAGTCGGATACCTCAAGGCATGGGCTAACTGGGCCCGGCCAATGGCCTCGCTCTCGTTGGTGGCCTCGTTTTGTTCTTGACTCAATCTTAATAAGATTATCATCTGGATAATTTTAATGGTCAAATATTATTCCCGTACATATTTTCCGAAAAACAGGGAATTTCAAATTCATGTCAACTGACAAAAGTGGCCAGACTCTTATTATGTGAAGACCAATGTCCATGTCTAGGTTTAGGCCTAATAGCATAAACAATCATTCAACTCATTTAGTCGAAATGCGACTATCAGTCGATCTGGTTAGCTAGATTGTGAGTCGTACAGATTTATTTGTTTCAAATTACCGTTCGTACGAGTGTTTGACAATGCGCGTGCTATATACTGTCTACTTTTAAAGATCACAGGTAGGGCTTTCTTTTGTAAAGGGACCCTGAGCCACAAAAAATATTTAGATTTTTCTGGGCCGAGGGCCTCAAAAAATTTTAAGACGTCCCTGGGTACAAGTACTACAAGAATGATAAGAGCTTAATTTTTTCGAACCCCAATCTTGTATCATTGGGGATTAGAGTAATTGAGTGAAATGCTTTCAGATGCCCATTTTGAATTAAAATATTCAAATATAATAAATTTAAAACTGTGTAGTTCTTAAGTTAAAAAGAATTACTTTAAAATTTATTACAAGTGATTGTGTTATTTGAAGCTAATATTGGTGAAAAAGAAAATTTTTACATTTATAGAGCGGAGGGAAAAATTCTAGCCAATCCGGTTGCAGCAAAGTAGTCCATGTTTGACTACTTTAGAGTGTAAAATTCCGACTTCAAGACAAACTATCCGTAAAACTGTAATTTAATTCTGTAAAAATGTATATGAAGATCAAATTTACCTTTAGAAGATATTACTCCACATATTTCTCATTTTTCAGACAGATGACCAAGAAATATCTTGGTCAATCTTGATTTTAATTAATTTGTATATATATATATATATATATATATATATATATTTCATTTTATTTAATTATTTTTCTAACGTACATATTTTTCTTTAAAGGTAGGCAGTCTAACTGTTAAACTGCAGGCTCATTCTGATTGGTAGTTTAAATTCTAGAGCTATATACCCAATTAGAGCTGAACTCTCGTGTCGGCCAATCAGAACTCTTTCTTTCACTTTAAGATCTTCGAAACTTTTTCAAAGTAAAATTTTTTTCTCTCGGAACATCGAACTTTTGCTGCAATCGAAATGGTTTGGCTAGCTCCACCCACTTTTCAGTTCTCCAATTTTTAAGCATTTTGTAGCTCTTAAAAAAGAGCTTTTTATTAATTATTTTTACTTTTCTCACCTATAAAGAAATATTTTTATTAAATTTCAATCGCTTTATTTTTTTTAATTTCACGTATAATTCTTACATTGGGCATTGGAATAATTCATTACAGCCATCTAAAATTATCTTATAAGAGATTAGAGCCCGACAGGGCTATGTGCTCTAACAGTTTCTCAACGATGACTAGTTTGTATGAAAAGTTAGGATACATTACTGTTGAAAGGAGCTTCTGTGATTGGCTGACCAAAATGGTCGGTAATTTTGCTTTTGTATTGGGTGGAGGAGCACGAGCAACATTAAATAGAATAATGGAAGCTGCTGCACGTTAAATAAAACTGGGTCTTTAAAGGCTCCCATGATGTGGTGAGGAAATTAAGAGAAGGAGGTGTCTATCAGCTCAAGTGTCATCTTCATCCTATGAATGCGGTTCAAAATTATGAGTTCCGTCGCCCATAGTTCTTATGCATTGTTTCACTGAATTTTAGTTTAGACTAATTCAAATCGACGAATAAGCAATTTAATGAGTTTAATATTCCAGATTTTCGTTGGGAGCAAGCCTGTAACCTTTTTTTTAATTAATTTATGTGCTATTAAATTCTTTTAACAGCTTTGCAGATGAACTATATGCATCGTGATGAAATTTATGTACTTTTGTGGCACCCTATTTGGAAAATCTTTTTCATAATCCTTTACATTTTTATCAACAGGTCGAATTAATCCGTTTTATACCTTACAAAAATAATACACAAAAACTGTATACATCTAATATCATATATTCAATGACTTTGTAAAAGTTTCTTATTAAAAAAAAAAAGAATGTTAAAAGGGAATTAATTTATATAAATTAAAGGAAAGAAGAGAAACCAGCCATTCAGCGAACATGGAAGTCAGTAATGTGGAACCCTTCATCATTTCGCCGTTACGTCATCCACCACCCCCCGCTATGGAAAATGGTCTACCTCATGTGGAGTGCACCCATAACCAAGTTCTGGACTTTCCAGGTACGGCTTTCTTGAATGAACAATTGTCACACCACCGCTTCCAAATTTCTTCCATTATTTACCAGGCCTCCTAGTGTTTTGGAGACAGCAATGCACGCAGCAGGTGTTTTTCGAATCTGACAGTTGGTTACCAATGGTGATTTATTGTTGATTATCGTTCTCCGGAAATAGTCAAATTATTAACGTACTTATGAAAGGTCATGTGCTTGTTTTCTAAAAATTGTTTAGTGAGATTTGTGACCAATCGATTTTCAGATAATGGGACGATTTTCTTTTCATTTATCATAATAAAGAAGGATATGTTAGTGCATTTATTAATTATTTATTAATAACATTTACCACAAAAATATGAGAGAATCGTGATAAAATGATTAAACCTTCATTTTGATTAGTTTTTAGAAAATATCGCACAGCACTTCGAAGGAACCGAGATGCATTAATTATTTAAATCTTTAAATTTTATTTTTAATCTGAAAATTGCATAACCAAAAAATATACAGTGAAGTACGATTAACGCGAAAACGCTTAAGACAAAATATCAGTTTACACGAAAACGCTTAAGTCGAAATATCGGTTAACATGAAATAATACAACGATCTCAATAAACTGCAATGTATTTTCATGCATTTTTTTCTCTTGATCAGAAACGATAGTTACTTAACATAAAAAGATGGAGAAATAGAACACTGAAACTGGGCCGACACTTAATTAATTCTTTGAGAAAGTTTCTGTAATATTGGACTGTTTTACTGTATCATCGGAAGAATTCGTTACATTAGATGATGACAATGTGTGTATAGCGCCAATTTTATGGCAGAAAAAGACATTTTGGAGTTTGTTCAAACCTCAAAAAATATCTTTGATGCAGATTCCGACGATGAAAATGAAATAAATAATGCAGCTCCTGTTCCCTCGTCATCTGAAGTAAAGAGCATAATAAAAAGTATGCGCAGTTATTTAGACACATTCAAATGGTGAATAACAAAATAGACGGCATCGAACAATTTGATGCTAAGGAGTAACAATGCAGTAAAAATAATCAGATTATTTTTCAAAAACTCAATAAATGATTTGTTTTCGTTTTAAAAAACGAAAGTTTTGTATTAAATTTCATTAAATTCTTGTGAATGTTTTTGTTTCATTGACTTTTATTAAATACATGCATACCTACGTATCTATGTAAATAAAATGTACTCTAATAAACTTAATTTTTTGAATATATACTTTTTGTATTTGCAAATATCCTTTAACATGAAATTTTTTTCACACGAAAAAATATTTCAATCCCCTCAGTTTCGTGTTAAACGATTTTCACTGTAAGGAAAGTGTATTGACTGTAAGGACTTTTCACACAGGAAATTTTTTTTAAGAAGTATGCAAAGCGAAACTTGTGCTAGCTTGAATTAAAATAATGAAATAAAAATAATAATTAAATAAATACGAATGCGTTTTAAAATTAAGTGGTAATACAGTTTTATGAAAATATTTTTTAGAATTTACAAGGGGGGGAAGGACACCCTCTGTCCGTCAAACGGTGGACCATCCCTCGTTGTAAAAATTATACAACTTTTCATACTCATTACTCAAATTGTAAAACTTTAATTTACATATTTTATGTAGTTTTATTTATTTATTATTTTTTTGCGAAAAATTCGCTCTTGGCGTTCCTTTTTAATCAAATTCATCAGTGAAGCTGCATCATCCAACATTGATTAACTCAGATTTTGAAAAACCAGCAGCTCTTGCAGTTTCCTAGAAAGTTGATTATTTTCTTCTGTTGATTGTTAATGTCTTCGTATGAGAGAACGCCTTTCTTTTCAGGCAACGATTACAGTCCAGGCAATTGTTGCGATACTTTCGGTGAGAGTTTGCAATAATGACTATTGCAACCGTATTTGCGACATTATATGAAACTAATCACATGGTTGCCAATTCAGTACTCTCGACACATGCGAAATCGAGGTAGCCAACTGGATAGTTATCTTTAACTCGCGTACATTGTTGCGATTGTTCATAACCAATTTTTTTTACAGCATTACGATTTTTTATTATTGTTATTTTTTTTTTTATCTAGAGAGAGATTACAAATTTTCTCAGATTTTTCTAAAACATTATTTTATTACAGATTTTATAGTAAATTATCACAGTTTATTTCATTACAAATTTTATGCAAATTATTACAATTTATTTATTACAATTTCGTTACAAATTATTAGTGTTTATTTTGTTATAAACTATTAGAGTTTATTTTAGTATAGATTTTATTACAAATTATTAGTTTATCTTATTATAAATTATTAGTTTATTTTTTAGTATAGATTTCCTTACAAATTATTAGTTTATTTTATTTTAAATTTTATGATGAATTATTACAGTTTATTTTACTACAGAACTATTATATAGTATGAAACATGTTAGAAAAGAGCAGTTTGATGAACTGATGGAATCTGAATTTCATTTCAGATATTCTACATAATATATTTAGCATTCTTCAGCATTGCTGTTCTTTGGCCATCTTGTGGGAACTACATGCTGGACCTCATTGTTTGTTGTTGGACATCCCTTTTAGCTTTAGAATCCGTTCATCCTGCAGTTAGAATGAGAAAAGTAAGCAGTTCTAAGTGTTGAAAGATTGTAATAAATTTGGTAATGAAATTGAATAATATTAATTTAATAATTCTTAGGAAAACGTGTCTAAAAATTTAGTAAGTCATAAAACACTCTTTAAAAATTTTCTAGTTTTTAATATGCTTCATTTTTTACTCACTTAGAAATGTGTATTTTTAATCAACAAAAACTCAGAATGAAGCATCTAAAACAAATTTCAAGAACTTTGAAAATTTTATCAAGGAATGTTAATAATTTTTTTCTACTCAAGTTATTATTAAATCCCACGAATTGAATTGTTCATTTCCATAAATACCATATATTTAACAACAAAATAGACGGAAAACACCTTCTTGTGATGTTTTCACCACAGTGTTCTTTTGTTTCATATAACTTTAAATGTGATTAAAGGCTGTTTTCACTATTATTAAAAAGTAGGATCCAAACTTAAAACAATTTTTCTGATAGAAATTGTTATGATAATAAAATAAATTTACGAGGTCTTAACATATGTTAACGTTTAACACATAGCTTTAATAAAATTTAGAATTATTCAATTATCAATACATTCAGAACCTGAACAATTACACTCAATAACTTAAAAAGCATTTCACCAAGAAATCAAAATTAGATGAAATAACAAATACACATAACATTGCAACAGAGTATTCGAATGGTGCATATAACAAACGACACTCCAATATCAAGACACAATTTTCATATAAATATGAATTTATCGTTTCACATTAATTGTATCCAAGCCTCGTAAACGAATTCTCAAACAATATCAGCACATGTCACCATTCGGGAGACGACGCGTGAATTTAAGGAAGCAGGGGGTGGTCAAATTACAATACTCAAAATTCAAGGATTATATTCGTCACAATCTCTCGAATGAAGAAAGACCACGACTATCTCGCTGCCCTCTTACATCGTATAGTTGTCTTCCTGCCCCCGAGATTTTCACTGTGCGGGTATGAAATAATGGTCGTAGACCACCTCAAGAATCATACAACCTTCGACCATCAAGATAGCTATAAGATCCATCTTCTCACAGGTCTGCCTAATAGCTAAGAGTGACTAGTAGTAGTAGTCGGCATTTGGATCGAAACTATGGTACCATTAAACAAGAATGGCAGAAATCAATGAACTATGGTCAGAGCGTCAGGAAAATAGCGGTAGACCGAGAATGTGAAGACAGAATGACCATCCGACCGACGCTTATAGTCCCTAAAGCGTTTTATCAACCAGTGATTGGAATAGCCATCCATCGGTGACTCAGCGAAAGGGGGCTTTGTGTGTAGATTATACCACATCACCAGGGGCATCTGTAGTGGTGCCAGGCATATTCAATCTAAAATCTCACGGACTGCAGAAGAATTGCTTTCAGCAATGTGTTTCACTTCGAATTAAACCTTGATTACCAGTGTTTGGGGATGTCTAGAACTGCGGTGGGATACTCACCTTACTGTTGACCGCCACATAGCCCTCAAATCAGAAGTTTTGGGATAGGGGTGTAATTCAATGACAGCTGGATTCCTTTGACTGCTATTCTTGGCATCATTACTCACAGCTGTTGGTCTCCAAGATTTTATTCTTCATTATGTTAGCTTTCCTTTGACAGATCCCGGAGCTTACATTTCAACAGGATAATGTTCGTTGTTATACTTTGTTATTGTTTTGCGTCCCTACCGCTTTTCTAACCTGTGCGATCACCAGATTTCTCTTGAATAGAGCCCATTTTGTCTCCGATATGCAGACGTCAACCATCCCTTTCCAATCGGAAAATGTGTGATAAGCAACGCTACTAATTCGTCCAGAGCACAAATAGAAATGCTACAAGATTAAATTTACTTTCATTAATTTACAATGGCTCGTTGATGGGAGGCTTGACATGTGAATGAATTTGAAACTACAAATCTTAATTTGAGACAAAAAATTTGTTTCAAAAAATATTTTTATAATGGAAAAATAGTTACCGATATTTGATTTTATTTAAAAGTAAATTTGAATACATATGCACGTAGAATAACTTATATTAGTGTATTAGCTTATTATTCTCAAACCTGAGAGTAATGAGTTTAACTGAAAAGTGAGAGAAATTTAACAGAGATATGTTACATTTGATAAAAAAAAAAAAGATAAAAGAAATCGTAAGCATTTACATATTTACAAATTTCTGGAAAGTGAAATGACAAATTCTGTCGTCCGACAAAAAAATACTCTATTTAGAAATCATATTTTATGGAATCAATTTAGAATTTTATATAGTCATTTTTTAGAATTTTGCTCATAAATATTTTAGTTAATTTTCTATTCTGGGTTCTCGTCTCCAATATTTCGTTTTTAAAATACACTCATGGACAAAAAATTAGCGCACCAAGAAATAATTGCGCGATCGTAACGAAACTTGGCATGAAAGTACATGTCGGGGAGATATGCAAATGATTAGAAATGTAGCGTAATTGCGCATTACGTATAGCCGGTAGAGAGCGTTTAACGTCGTTCTCCGTGGAGTTATAAAACAGGTAACCAAAGCTTGTTTGAGTGTGCTGAATCGTTTACAAAGGAAGAGCTGAAGTAGACATGCCATTACGGCGTTTTCGAAGACAATATGAGCAGTTATCGCAGTTGGAGAGGGGGAGAATCATCAGCATGATGGAAGCTGGGTGGTCAGCTAAGCGAGCAGCTCGTCAATTAGGCCGCTCTGATTGTGTTGAGGAGGGTTGGGACAAGTTTATCCGAGATATATCATTTACACGGAGACCAAGCTCAGGACGTCCTCGACAGACCAGTCGTCGAGAAGGCCACCACATCGTAAAAAATGCACGCGTACATCCAACTGCTTCATCGGCCGCCATCCAGGCTCAGGTAGCACCTTCATAAGGGACACCTGTGTCTTCTCGAACCAAACGAAGGCGCCTGGCTGAAGGACATTTGGGATCGAGGTGCCCATTACATGTGCTGCACTTGACGCCCACCCATCGACGCCTCCGTTTGGAGTGGTGCCGCGCACGTGGAAACTGGACTGCAAAGAAATGGAACTAGGTCGTCTTCAACGACGAATCCAGATTCAATCTCAGCAGTGATGACAATCGTGTTCGTGTGTGGAGACCCCGTGGTGAATGCCTCAATCCTGCCTTTGCACAGCGGCACACCGCTCCCACAGCTGGTGTGATAATATGGGGTGCCATTGCCTACAATACACGGTCACCCCTAGTATTGATCCGTGACACCGTGATATCCCAGCGGTATGTCCATGACATCCTGCAACCACATGTGTTGCCACTCATGCAATGGCTCCCAGGAGCCTTTTTTCAACAAGACAATGCTCGGTCTCACACGGCAAGGGTGTCGCAAGACTGTCTCTGCACTGTTACTACCCTTCCTTGGCCTGCCCGATCCCCAGATTTGTCTCCAATCAAGCATATTTGGTATCATTTGGGACGGCGAGTTAGGCATCCCACGAGTTTGAACGAACTAGAGGCAAGGGTACAGCAAATATGGAACGAAATGTCTCAAGACATCATACAGAACTTGTATGCCTCAATGCCCGATCGTATCGCATCATGCATGCGCGCTAGAGGGAGGTCAACAGGGTATTAAAACCTCCGTTTTTTTGTTTTTTTTCTCTGAAATAAATGATCCTTTTTCTGTGTGATTTTCTAATCATTTACTTATATCAAAGTAGTCATTACGTATGTAAAATTTCGTTTCATTTTGACAACTCCTTCTTGGTGCGCTAATTTTTTTATCCATGAGTGTATAAGAACTTACTGCTATCGATCATTTTTTATGCATTTATAAATCGATTTTTCGATTCAATTTACTTTACAAATACCTTAAATTGAATTTTCTTTGCGCATTAGGCTTTAGAAATTCTATAAATTATAAGCATTCATATTACTTTCATTTATTTAATTTTTTTTTATTAAAATGTAATAAAACATTCTCTTTAAATCTTGTTTTGATGTTGATTCATTTTTTAATACTGTGAAAGTTTTCTGTCAAAAATCTTGAACACTTAAATTCTCGAAATTCTTATGTCTAATTTCTATTTTCCTTTTTATTTTCAGAAGTACAAAGCCAAAGCATTTATCCTGAAAATAATGGAAATCGTCGTCATGTTTGTGTTCGTTCTATTGTATCTCATTGGACGAATCTTGCCCTTAAATTTAATAGATCCATATTCTACACGAGTCATCCTATGTCTGGGATTAATTTATTTTTACTACAGAATAATATACATCTACTTGCCAATTTCTCCAACCTTGGGTCCTCTTTTATACAGAGTTAAACTCATGGTAAGTCACTGTGAAATAAACTACAGAATTAATGAATAAGTTGCTTCATGAATTTTAAATGAATCGAAAAGCTATATTTCATAAGAACAAATATAATTTAACCATAAATGGAATGATTTTTATTGTAAGCAAGATCTTGATTGATCATTTATTGATCTTGGATCATTTAAAACTGAAATAGTTGGAATACATAAAAATTGTATTTCTTAAAGTTTAGTGGAAAATTCAAAAGTAAATGTTGATATGAAAACTATGCAATGAATTTTGTTTCGATGTAATTTACCAAACTTCCAAAAATAAAAATGGCCACAGTAGCTGAATAGTCATAGTCCTGAACTCGAGGTTGGCGTTGCCGGGTTGGTGGTTTGTGTCCTGGTGTCAGTGAAGACTGGCCTGTAGAGAGGTCTGATGCACATTTAATCTGTCGAGTCTCAGTGTCCACCCATTGGTCTGGTGCAATAATTAGGAGAGGGTGTGCCGTCTTAGGTGTCGTCCTCGTCACTTGACTGAGGTGACTAAGGTTCGAAATTACGAGTTCTGTCACCAATAGCCAATATTTCACAGTGTGAGGTAGATTAAAATAAAATCAAAACCAAAAATAAAAAAATTTGCTTTTTTATTTGAGAACTACATTAATACTTTGAGTATTATTTTGTTTAAAAACCTTGAATGATATAGATCTACGTCAAAAGTTTCCGTTTTTATTGGATGATTATCGAAATAAAGGCAAATCCTCAGAATTTCCTTATTTTGATATACTTTACATTTCCCTATTTCATTTAGATCCTTTAGCTTTACTTTTTTCAGGTGATCTTAAATAAATATAAGATCCACCATAAAACTAAGAAATGCCTTTATATTGGGTTTTGTTATACAAACCCTATGAGGAGTGGTTGGGATGAAAAAAATTAGTGAATAACTCTAAAAGCAATCGCTATTCTTTTTTACTCTTCATTTAATGACATTTTACGAATATTTTTATCGTATATGGTCAGATGTGCGTGCGGTCTGAAAAATATTTTTAGTCAAATCAACCGATGTATGCCCATTTCACACCAGAAGAGGTTTAAAATTAAAAAAAAAGTGTTTTGATACTTTCAGATGAAGAAAATGTACAGATAATAAGATCAAAATTCCCATGGTTACATTACATATATAACAGTACTAGCCGTTACACACCCGCTTCACTGGGTATTTCACGATGTTGTATAAATATATACTGTTTACATAAATATAAATTATTCATATCTAGCATATGGAATTCGATTTTATTGAAAAATTTATTTATAGCTGTAACTCTCGCGTCTTGATATAAAAATGACATCAATTATAATTTCTAATTTCTATTAAAATCTAAAATAGAAGCAGAAGGATTTTTTGCTCTCACTTAACCCAATAATCAAGTGGATTTCCGCCAAAGCAACTTTCTCAGTGGATCTCTACTCCATAAAATAAACATGCGTGCTAAATTTCAAGTCTTAATCGAACAGAGCAAAAAGGGAATTTTTGTCATCAATACGCCCCGTAACCCCGTTGAGAGCATTCTTAGCGGATTTCAATTCAACAAAAGAAACATGCAAACCAAATTTAATTATTATAGTCCTAGTAGTTCGAAAGCGGGAATTTTGTCTATCAATAAGCCCCAATAACTCCCCCCCCGCTTTCCCCTGGAGTTGATTTCCGTTAAATCTATTCTTAGTGGAACTC
>BMAV01012335.1:0-63079 GCA_019973955.1 Trichonephila inaurata madagascariensis | reverse complement strand
ATCTCTACTCTATGAAAGGAATCCGCTTACCAAATTTCAAGACTGTACGTCTAATAGTTTAAAAATGGAAATAATTATGCATAACGTCCTTTAAGCGCCCTCAACGCCCCTTGGAGGTCGATTTTCGTAAAAATCATTTTGTCGGGGATCTGTACTCTATGAAAGGAATCTGTGTACCAAGTTTCAAGACTGCACATGTAATAGTTTAATGATGGAAATAATTATTTATAACGCCCCTTAAGCCCCCGTAACGCCCCTTGGGGTTTGATCTTTGCGAAATCTTTCTTAGCTTATGTCTACTCTATGAAAAGAGAGAACCTGCCTACCTAATTTCAAGTCTGTAGGTTCAATAGTTCCGGAGATATCGTGATTTGTCAGTGAGTGAATCGCTTTTCTCCTTTATATATATAGATATATTATACTGTTATAGATATATATATATATATGACAGTATAATATAAGTAACAGTATTACTTACATTATACTGTTTAAAAATTTAGAATGTTCAATAAATATGTGATATTTATTTGAAATCGTAAAGATAAAAAATTCATTTGGTTATGAAGTACAAGGTATGAAGTACGGAAATATTGCTGTTTGGAAAACATAAATGAGTTTAAGTTAAAATGAATAATATGTTATAATTGAAATGAAGTAAATATCATGTTTTCCAATAACGATATAATAATTTTGGTTATTTTCTAATACTTGAAAGTTCTGATTTTACCAATTAAGATTTGATGAAAACAATTTTAGTTAGATTTTATACATTTTTTGAGGTAAATACTAAACAGAGAAATATGCTTATTTTCATAATTATTATTTAAACACATATTCATATATATCGCTGAATTCATCGAATAATTAAGAATATTAAAAAATCGTTTACTTGCCTTGCCTCAACTAGCTATTAAATGATACATTTTTTTTTAAAGGTAAAAAATCACTAGAGTTATTTAAATTTTAAGGGCATTTATTTTTATACAAGATAATGATCATCAACAGTTTAATTATATGTGCGTTATTGATTTTGTTAATGCAAAAAAAATAATGACTCTTATTGAAATGACACAATAAAAATTGTAAAATCAATAGTTTAATTTAAAGTTTTAACATTAGAATACACACAGTTATAATAATAAGAAAGAAAGGAAATAGAATGTTTGAAATAATCTTTTACAGTTACTATGGGAAACGTATGAATAATCGATATGCAATAAGTTTTATTAGACTTTAGGGGAAGCCACTCCTAAAATAAGCTTTTTTTAAAACCAAAATGTATAATCTTCTCCACCATTTTTAACAAATGGTTCTATGCTTTGTTGTGAAGGAAAACAGTGAATCTAATGGAGTTGCTCTTCACGAAATTTTCTGACCTAGATTTTAAAACTATTTGCCGTTTTTTTCTTCCAAATTTTATTTTCAAATAAAATAAGGAAGAGTTTATGTATCTGAATTTTTAATGTGATGAGTGAAATATTAAAAGGAATTTTTTAAATATATTTTAAAAATGAAGTTGTTTATAGCAACGAAGTTTTTCTCATATATAAAATTTTTTATTGTTCAGTTAATTTTGGCCTTTAAAAGTAAAGAAAAAATAGTAATAAAGCTACTTTATTACGACTGAATTAAAAAGGCTCAGTTTATCAATTCAGAAATTTTATTCAAAACCATTTCATTTTATGCCATAAAAACTTTTTATGCATAGTTGGTTTTTTTTAACTTAAATCATTAGCGCGATAGCTCAAGATGACCATGACCTATTGTGCCCAACTCAGTATACGCGACCATAGGCCCTGAGGTGCATGAGCAGATGTTCCGGTCATGTGGTCAGTCTGACGCGAAATCCCCAGTGTTAAGTTCCCCAGCAAACTTGGTACTCATTTTATTGACCCACTGAAGGGATGAAAGGCTGTGTCGACCTTGCCTAGCCCGGGGATAGAAACCCCATTACCTGTGGTATGAAAGCGCGATGCACTAACCACTCAACCACTAGGCTTTTTAATTGATTTGTTAATGAATAAAAAAATTATTGATTTTATGCTGAAATTCTTTGCATAAAATTTCTTATTATTAGATATAAATAGCAATTTTAATCTTTAGATTCGTATAATTTTACCTTTAATTCAGACAGAACGTTATTTTTGAATGATTTAATTAATTTGATATTTTTGGTGACTGACTACGCCCGGAACCGTGATTTTGCAAAAGCGTATAAATGATACTTTTTTTTGAAAATTTAGTATCAATAGAATTAAAACATACATGTACAATAACTTTAAGAATATTATTAAATGAAAAAATTATTTAAATGCAATTCTTTGGCAAAAATGAAGAAAGAATGACGTATTTTCAAAGCATTCTCCTTTTATGAAGAAGGCTTCTGTAATAATAATAATATTTTACCTATATATAGCTAAGACTTTTCCAAACTAAGATTTTGAGATGTATAATTTAGGAGTGGATTTATTCATATTTTAAATTGTCATAGAGAGAGAAATTTTAACAAAAAAAATACCGATTTCAATTGATCGTAACTCTGAAAATAAAGAAAATTTTCAAAACTTTTTGTTCATTCTCTTGTGGGGAAGTGTTAGCTTTGCTTCTGCTTATAGGCAAGATATTTTTACTATTAAAAGCATTTTTTTTTTATAAAAGGATAATCTTTTAAAAGCATGTCACTCTGTCTTCATTTTTCGCCAAAAAAATTCATTTATATAACTTTTATTGTAATAATATTTTTCAGACAATTTTACACGCGTGTTTTAATTCATCTGACATTAAATATCAAAAAAATTATTCCTTTATACTCGTTCTCACGGTTTTAAAACGTAGTCAGTCATCTTATGAATGGTGAAATTATTAAGAAATAATAAGCTTTTTCTCTCTATACATTTGATTTGTTTGTTCAGTTAACGCAGCACGATATGTGTAAAACAGGTTACTGGTATCTAACCTTTATATTTTAAATTAAAAAACATTAATAAGAATGACATTTGTTGCTAATGATTCAACATTTAAGAGAGAAAAGAAAGATAAATGGTTAGGTGAAATCGTAAAAACCCATCTGTAATACACTGAAGTGCCACTGAATTAGAGATAGCAAGGGTTGTGCAAATTATGTAGCGCTGAGCATCATTTATGTGAAAGTGGTAACTGCATGTATAGCGCGTACTGTGGTTATTCTGGATTAGTTGTTGGAATTACCAGTATGGGTAATTTACCCATACTGGTAATTTAGTACTGATTTAGACGCCTTCGATCGCGGACAAATCGTAGGTGCGCTACACATCTGCCATTCAATGTCCAAAATCACCAGAAGGCTAGGATTTTCAAGGTCGACAGTGTCAAGAGTAAACCAAGAATACATGGATGGTGGACAAAAAACTAGAGAGCAGGCAAGCTGCAAAGGACAATTAGCCTTAACAGTGCGTCGTGAGAGACGGCTCAGGCGTATTTTACTTAGTCAGCGAAGCCAAATATTAGCTCAAATTACCATCCAGTTGAATGACGGTGCCAATCGTACAGTCAGTAAACGGACTGTACAACGCTCGCTTCACCATATGGGTTTCGGGGGCCGTTGATCTACGACAGTACCATAGATCAATGCTCGCCATCGGGCTGCACGTCTTGCCTGGGCAAGAGAGCATAGATACTAAAGTGTAGAGGACTAGAAACGTGTAGCATGAAGTAATTAGTCTCGATTCCGACTACTTAACACCGACGGGAGGCTGAGAATATGGCGACAGGCTCATAAAATCATGGATCCTGTATGCCAGGTTGGAACTGTACAAGGATATGGTGACTCAATCATGATCTGGGATCTGTTACCCGCACAATGATGGAGTTTCTCAGCAAGACAAGTGTACCTCTAACAAGTCACGGTTAGCCACTGGCTGGTTGGATGAACCTTCCTCTGAATTTTCTGTCATAAATTGGCTACCTAGAAGCCCGGACTTAAATCCTATCGCGCATCTTTGGGATGCTTTGGAACAAGGTGTGAAAGTCCATATCCCAGCACCAACGAACCTTACTGAATTATGGGCAGCTTTAGACAATTTTTGGCGAGTCATTCCCGTGGAACGTTTCCAGAAACTTGTTGAATCTATGCCTCGTCGTGTGGCAGTCGTTATCAAGGCCAGAAGGAGACCCAACTCGTTACTAGGTAGGTATCCCTAATTCAGTGGCACTTCAGTGTACTTTAACATCAAGGAAATCACAAAGACTAGTATAAAAATTCACGTAGTTTTAATACATATAAAACCATTTACTATGTTATATTTTTAAAATTTATAATGTCAATAAATATGCCTTTTATTTATTTAAAAGGAAGGTTCATTTGACTATATGAAATATATTGTATGGAAATACAGTAATTTGGAAGAAAAAAAAATAGATTAATTCAATCTAAAAAGATTATGAGAGAAAAAGAGAAAGATTGTGTTTTTTATACAGTGAGGAAATCAAAGTATGATACAGTAATTGAAGCACCTTTTTTGATACTTAAAAGTTGATAAAAATATTTTATTCCATTATTTTTAGTTAATTATTATATTGAATTATAATTAATTATTTAGCTACAGTTTAGTTAATAATAAAAACTTCTTTATTTTACAAAAGTCTTATTTTGAGAATTTTTGTGAAAGGGTAAACCTCGATTTGAGTTTATAGAAGATAATATATATATATAAAAACGGAAATGATGTAGAATGTAGTAAATTTCATTCAAATTAATTAATGGATTAACAATTACTACCTGGATCCAGATTCAATGCATATATATATATATATATTCCAAGTTATGTACGCGTTAACTATTATAAAAGGGGAAGTGGCACATTAATATTTGTTGTTTACCACGCATATTGCAGCGTTAATCTACATGTTTGAGAATATAATTATATATATAAGCATCGGAATAGAAAACTAACACTCCAATTCTTCAAACATTTTCTTAAATTAACTTCGAAAAATAAAAGAATTTTTTTTTTGGGGGGGGCGAATTAAATGGACAAAACAAAGCAAAATTATATTAAATGAAGTTAAAATGTTGAACATCGCATGGAATCAGGTCAGTGCTTCTAAATTTTAATATTCTCGACCCAATATTCAATCATTTTTCCGCCCCCCCACATACAATAACAATGTATTGGATTAAATAATACTGTTTTGATGCAAAACTACAATACGACTTTAATCTCTTTAAATGTTATAAACGTTTCGCTCAGTCAAAGCGTCAACTGTCCCGGGCGATATATACGTCTTTCCAAATAAACTTTTTTGCCCGCTATCCATAAAATGATTCCGAAAGGGCCCTTTGAACATTAAAGGATTTTGAAAGGGTTTTTAAAGGATTAACTTATTTCAGAGGGTTTGTTATTTATCCCCCTATATTTCCATTTTCCGGCCTACGTGGAAAACGGGGCACTGGGGAGCGAATCGCAACTTTTAATCGGTAGTAAGAGATTAATTATAAACAATACAAATTATCTGAAAAGCGTTAATTTTTTTATATAATTTTATACATGCAAGCACTGGGGTCACTGGTAATTATTTAAAATTGTTTTTTTTTTTGTTAAATTAATTTTTAAAACTTTTGGCAGTACTGATACATTTATAATCTATTTATCAGAGAAAAAGGGTATTTTATTTTGTATTTTTGAATGTTTTTTGTTTGTGTACTTTCAGTAAACTCATTTTTTTAAAAATATTTTTTTGTTTTCGACTTATAAAATTTTCCCGTTGGGACCCCCCACGCCCTTTCCTGGGGGATCCCACAGTTTGAAACGCTGGCTTAAGTCTAATCCCTGTAATTCCATCATAATTTTTAATAAGAATTATCGTCAATAGCTTTTGAGAAGGTGTAGAATGAAATTAATTGAAATCAATCAATCAATCACCATACCATCGTTCTAAAGAAGAACGAAATGATATCTAACAGATTCTCTGTTATAATTTAACCATCTTCTAAACAGGAAAACGAAGATGAACTAATTAATGATGTCTGAATTCAAAGCATTGGAAAGCCTTAATTGATTTTTTCCAGAAATAAATAAAAATAAAAGCAGTAGCCATAATCGTAATACCTCGAATTGGAGGGCATACATTTAAAAAAAATGGGGAAAATTTTGGGAAACATTTTTAGGAGAAACAAAATATATATTATTAATATAATATTCTGACTTAATTTACCAAAGGGAGATACTTATTTTTATAAAACTACTTACTTGGTGCTTGCATAACTCACTAAATCTTGAATAAAATATGCTCTGCAATTTGTCTCCTTTACTTTTGTTTCAAGAAAATTACATAACTTTTGAATGCTATAATGAAATGTCGTACATTTATTGAAAACTTAAATATCAAGTGTATTGTATGATAAACGCGAGAGTATACAAAGACATACAATTTTATAACATCGGAGGAATTTTTCCTTCTGGAAAATAATTTTTGAAGTCGATTCTATTATTTCACATTAAAAGCAGATAATTTTTAAAAAAAGATTTCGGATTATTTTAAGAATGTTTACCGAATGCCATTTCTGGGATTCTTATTTAATTATTTCCTGATAAAGGTTTTAGTGGACTTCATCAACTTCATGCGCATGACCATACTCGTGATCATCAGCGGAGGGATTGTAATTCATGCAGTCATGTATCCAGATTATCCATTCAACAAGGAGCTTTTCAGAAGAACATTTCACAAAGCTTGGTTCTCCCTATTCATGACTCCCATTACGGATCTTTCCGGTAAGCTACATACATTCTTCTGTGTGCACAAAAATTATTTGAATATTTTATATTCTTAAGACTATATATATTTTTTGTAATAGGGGACTCGAGATGTAATCTCTACAGTAGAAGTTATTCCAATTCAACCTGTAGAGCAGGAGAATGTAAGTGGAAAATATTTCTTAAGTTTGTATAAATGTATTATTACGTGTATGAAAGTATGTCATATATATACATGTTCCTGATCAAAAGTATCCTGACACCCAGTGGTACGTATTCAACCCAGGCATATATTAATAAGGTGTTAGTTTCTGTTTTGCATCGACGACAGCTTACACTCATCTGGAAAGACTTTCCATCAGTTTTTAAAAGGTAGCCATAGAATTGACTTCCAGGCTTCCATCACAGCTCAAGTAAGAGTCTGCAAGGAAGATGGTCTACTTGACCCACTACGTTACTTGTGTTTTAATTCCTTCCATAGGTATTATATGGGATTTAAATTGCGGATCTGAGAAGTCCAGTCTAGTTTTTGAGTGCCCATTTCTTTAAAAAACCCCGTTTCGATGTGTGAAAGGTTTGTCAAGGCTGGAAAGAAAGGGGCCCTTTCCCCCGAAATATTTCTGTAGAGTTAGAAAGCAGCATTGTCCACATTATATCCACATGCAGCTCAAAGTTCATGTTTTCAATTCACAAGAACTAAGGGATCCAACCAAAACCCCTTTTAAAGAAAATCCCCACCATGATGCTGCCCCGCCAAAATTTCATTACACAGGAAATCTTTTTTAAAAAAACTTCCTTCCTGGTACCCCCAAAAAAACCCAGAAGTATACTGCTAGGCTGTAAAGCGAAATACATCACTCCAAAAAATATTTTTCCACACATCTACAATCCAATAACGGTAAGCTTTGCACCATTGAAATCGATGCTTCGAGTTCTGGGGGCTTATTTTTAGTTTGTGAGCGGCTGAAAGACCATGGAACCCAAGTTTTTTTATTCTTGATGAACAGTCCTACTACAAGCATGTCCTCTTATTTTAATGAACATTCGGGGTTTTCCTTTTGATAAATTTTTGGGGAACCCCCAGGGTTTCAACCAGCTAGGACTTGCGATTTTGTTTCACTACTCTTTTTAAAGTTTACGATTGTTATTTTGTTGTTCTGTAGTTTCCCCCGGATGACTTTTCACTTTAAGCATCATTTTCAATGGATTTTGGTTTTGTAGAAGGGTTTGGGAAACCGAAATCTTATGAACTGATTCCTCACAAAGGTAGCATTCCCTTGTAATACCACAGTAAAATTACTTGATTCACTGACTTACTCCTTACCTCATAAACGCATAAATATGATCGACAACTTTTACAGATGAATACTTTCATTATTTAAGTTACGTGTCAAATTTTATCCTCTTCCAGATCCCGGTTTTTTTTTGGGGGGGGGTCGGGATATTTTTAACCAAATTTTTATATGGGGCATTTTTTTTCATATTACTAACAAATTTGTTACAACCAAACTACACATTTTAAATTCAAAGGTTTTTTTTAAATGTGTTTAAATGAAGTTCAAATTTTTCTTGATTTCAAAGCTTAATCTATTTAAAAATTAAGACAGGTTATCACAAAATATTAACAAGTATGTTCTATGTTTTCTATTTTGTTATTAACAATATTAACATACAAATTAATACACACTTATATTTTTCAGTCGATGACTGGAAATGCCCAAAATGTGGGCCTTTTGGTAATATTTTTTCCATTCAATATTTGTCCCGGGAAGGATTTATTGACACTTTTTAATGCTCTTTTCAGGTAAGCTCTTAATTTTAAATGAAACTTAATTACCACATGATAAAATCATCAATATCAAAACAAGTTCGTTCCAAAATTTTTCTCTTTATACTAAAAACCCAAAACCCTATTTTTACTTGATATCACTTAAAAGTGTAGTGTGTTATTCGACAACTTTATTTAAAATTGTTTTAACATCCATTATAATCTTATTTATTAATTTTCTTACAGTGCCACAGCCTCTAAACTTTCAGCAGAGAGTGATGCCATCTGGAAATTTCAAAGATATCATTTAGTTGTCGATTTTTCTAACCGACTGCGACTGCCCGCACCCCTCAATGTCATTAGCTACATTATCATTTTGTTACAGTTCATTCGTTGGCTATTTTGCAGGGCATTGTGTTGCTTGAATGGGGAGGTAAATTTGGTTTTTATTTGTGTCATTATTTGGAAAATCATTAATTATTTTGAAATTTGTGAACATGCCCTTATAAGCATCGGATTTAATTGAGTGTTGACTCAAAAATCTTCAACGAATTGATGTGTCGAAAGCTTAATTATTCTTTAATTACTTATTAAGTTTTTTAATTCTTATTTACAGATGTATAGTTTCTTCAAGTGATTGAAAAAATTAAAAAATTCGTAAAATTTGTGTCAATGAATATTTTTAAAAAAAAAAAATGGGGTTGTTTACTTTAATTTTATTCAGAATTTAAAATATATTTTAATTCTTTTTTATAACAATAAAAAAAACCAATTTTAATTTAAAAACCCATTTTTAGTTTTATGTAGACTTAAATTTAAATTTTAATTTAAAAAATTTTTTACCATTTTTAAGGTTTTTTATTTTTTAATATTTACACATACAAAATAAATTTTGGTACCAAACAATAAAAAGTTGGTTATGTAAAACATCCATGATATAGATTGGGGTTTTAAAAATTTTTTTCCCGAAAAAAAATTTTTAAAATTTTTTCAAAAAAGACAGTTGCCAAAAAATTTTTAAATTAATTGTATTCGATGGAAATTTTTTTAAACCTTTTTGCCAGGTCCAAGTAGAATTTTTTTTGTTTAAGTTAATACTATTGAATCAGATTATGAATTTAAAATTTGAAATACATAAAGTTAGTAAGAAATTTGCCATATTTATACCAAGAAAATTTTTACCTCCTCCCACATACAGAAAAAAATACGAAAGCAGGTAAACCATGTGCAATATGTTACTAAAAGATCATGGTAAAACGAAAACAAATATAGCTAAATCAATTTTGGATTGTCCTTTTTTGAAAAATAAATTGCTGAAATTGGATGTAAATATTACTTCGCAAATCAAAAGTTTAAAATTTTTTTATAGAACCATGAATGTCTTAAATATAATCTACATAAAAGATTGACGCAAGTTTTTCTGACTCCTGCTCATTGCTTTTGGCTACTTGGCTTGGTAATTTTTTATTTCTGGCATTCCAAACACGATGATGGCCTTTTAGCCACTGACTTTTAAAGTACGTCAAATGAAGGTTGTAATGTCCGATTTAATTTTGTGTGCAGCAATCTCTTTCATTCTAAACGATGGCTTATAGTAAAAAAAGGATCAGTAGAAAAATAATTCATAAAATTTTTGGAAAGTATCCGATTACAAATATTTTTAATTTGTTTGTTTTATAAATACTTAAGCCATGTTTTGGCCGTGGTAGCATATCATGGCTTCAAGTTAGAATGCAGTTGAGTTGAGGCTTTCGGTCCCCCCTTTGGCGTGGTGTCAAAGTTTGGAAAGCGTGTTGCTGGCTCAGATGTCATCTTCATATCATGGCTTACAGCTAAAAAGTTCATTTTTAAGGTATCCGACTACGTTTGGAACCATGATTTTAAAAAAGCGCATAAATGGATAGTTTTCGTGATATTTAGTGTCACTTAGATTAGAATACATGTATAAAATTGTTTTAAGGACATTTTGACAAAAAAAAATGATTTAAATATATATGATTTAAATCCTGTATATAGCCCCTCTTTATAGAGGCTCAACTATGACTTTTGAAAAATTCACATTATTTTCAGAATTACAACCCATTGAAATAATTATCGGCATTTTTTTTTAAATTTCTCCCCTATGTTGTCGGAAAACATGGATAATACCATTTCTAAGTTATGTATTTCAAAAATTCTAGTTGAGGAGCCTCTGCTGGACTCAGTCCTGAGCTACATAGAGACAAAATATTATAATAGAAGCGTTTTTCACAAAGGGAGAATATTTTGAAACTGGTTATTCTATGTTCATTTTTGTGTCAAAATATTGTACTTAAATAATTTTTTACCCGTACATAATACTATTCTATAAAAAGAATTTTATATACATTTTCCTGACTATAAGTGACACTAAATCAGAAATATTGTATCCATTGATACGCTTTACCACTCTGATTCCGAACGTAGTCGAATACTCGTGTTATTATCTAATGGAAAATTAATACACAATCAATCAATCAGGCAGGGGATAATTTTTCAAGTATATAAAATTGTTAAACTACTCATTAAAATAAAAATTAACAGAATTTCAAGAATGAATTACGTAAAACACGATTTTTTCTCTGCCTTTTTGTTTGTCCAAATAGGGAATGAATCGTTAATTTATTTACATTAAATTTTTCTCCATTATATGTAGTAGCTGCTATAAATTATATTTCTCTACGAATTTCTTGTGGATCTGTAAAATGATTTCATCAGGTTTATGAGTTGTGGGGAGAAAGAAAATTAATTGAAAATTAATAAGAATTATATATTTTAAAATTACTTAATTGATTCCTGTAAATTATTATAATATACATTGCATATACTTTTAATGTTCTTATGTAAAATGAACAAGCATAATGATATATCTATAGCAGGAGTGGCCAACCTTTTTAGGGAGAGTGCCACTTTCAAATTAAAAATTATTAAGCGTGCCACTTTAAAACAGACAAACAAATGAAAAGGTGAAAAAATGTGCCTGGAAACTGATACCGGTAACTTTTACGCTAAGAGCACATTTTAAAAACTTGCGACATAGCCATCCCTGTGATGACCATGTCGTGCCGGTTCCGCAGCTAGAGGTGTGGGATTATCAAAATGATGAGACATAATAATTCTTAATACAACTTTTATTAAGAATAGCTTATATTACTTAAATTCTAATTTGACAATTTTAAAGTGAGAGTCAAGCCAAATTAAATCACGTATTTAAGTCAGATCACATAACTAGATTCTTTATCTCCGGTACATCATTAATAATCTTATTCATCTAATTACTTATATCCAATATTACCTTTTTTCAGTTCTGGTTCCTTTACCTAAAGAGATATATATCTTTCGCTTTATATATGAAGATTCCAACTTCTTTATATGGGATTTCTATTCCTTCTAGCTATCAGACCGCTAACTCTCTTGCTCTGTAGATTTCACACTATTTGTCGCTATCGATCAGAATGATTCCACACACTACTATCTCTCTGTAGGCCTGCCGCGCTCGAAAATCTAAGCTTGTCACGATTATATCCTAGGTTTGCCACGCGCCATATCCTATCGTAAAACTTCTATCGCGCAGTAAATCTAATTTGCATAATATCTTTGTTTATCTTCTGCTTGAGGTATTGGGTTGGAAAAGTTTTGCGCCATTAATCGTGGCCGTCAAAGAACATAGAAGTTATGTTAACAGAAGACGCGAGACGTCACAACCCCTCAAGAAGAAAAAAAGCAGTAGACTAAGGGTTCTCAATGCCCTTAATAAATTACGTGTCTAAAATCTCTATTTCTAAATTTCTTCGCTTTCCTGAGTTTTATTTAAATTTTAATCTTAAATCCTCATTTTTAACTTTTATAATTTCAATATTGACTTTTATTTCATTTACAGTTTAATCTTAAATTTTAACTTTTACCATTTAAAATTTATCTTGACTTTAATTTCATTACTTTCATCTTAAGAATTAAATTTTAATATTCAATTTAAAATTTAAACTCATTGACCAATAAATTTTACTCCAATAACTAGGTAACATTAATAATTACTGTTTAATTTATGCCCCTCTCTCTTTTACATTTAATTACTTAAAATATTTATACACTTAAAAATAAATATTCTGGGTGCTGGAGCCCAATCAACACACACATATGGGCTGGTACTTCTGCTCCCTTTCTTTGGTGAGAAGCTATACTTTTCAAGATTTTTCGGGGTCAGTCTCCCTGAGGAAATGAAAACTGTTTAGTCTCTATTTCCATAATATAAATCAATTTAACAATTGTATATTATTTATATATCACAATAAATTTCATCTCCATCCCACATCTGGTTTCAACAAAAACTCCCAATGAGTACGCACTATCGTTTGTGTATTGTTGGTGCCCTGACTACTGCGTTTCCCTGAACCAGATGCCTCCTTAATGCAGCCAACAATACAACAACATATATATATATATACACATATTATACAATTACAAACATTTTTTCAATAAACTATTATAACAAATAACCAAAGGGAATTTTCGCATCTCACGAGAGTCATACAGCTGTATGAGCAAACAAATGTGTGATTACAAATGTTTTCTTCAGAAAAAAATTTACTAACAAAGTTCAAAATTAAAAGAACACTCATTGTAGTGTTTGACTGGCTTATAACTTTTAAGCACCGCGCAGAAGAGACTTCCTTCTTTGCATGTAATTCTTCCGACCACTTGTTTGGAAGATCATAAAAAATGAAACAATACAACTGGTTTTTATATATTTTTTCTACATTCACGTTCAACGATAGAGGTGTCATCACTCTTCATTCCCTCGTTTGTACTGGAATTTCTTGTTGTAAGGCTTGTAATCACTTGTCGTCCTTTCTTGACTTCCCAACTGTGTTCTTGGCTGGTCGGGGTTCTTCTATTTCTCCGTCTTGAAGTGCTTAGGCTGTATCTTACTTCATCTGTAACTTCAGTGCACTCTCTTTTGTTCTTTTCCTTCTTCTAGAGACGGTACTGGATGACCATTTGTCTTTGTGTGTGTGTATTACCCTTTCTTTGCCACTTTCTTTGTGGTCCGCACTGACACACCTGATCTTTTAATACCTCTATTATATTTAAACCTTTTGTTTTATTTTCATTCCCTAACTAGAACTAGGTAGTGATCTGACCAGTGATTTGTTTTTTATGGAACCTCTCTGTATTTTTTATATTGATTTGATTGGATTTACCAATCCCTTTTGCCTCTAACCTACGTTTCTGCGGGTTTTTCTTTCCGTATTGGCCTTTCATTTAATCCCTTGAAATTTGTACTTTTCCGAAGTACGAGTTTTCCTGACTTGTCTTATACTGTTGGGATACCTGAATTTCTAATTCGGAAGGCCTCGTCACATTTCCACTATGACGATATATTCTTATTTGATCTACGTTAACTGGCAATCTTTTCCTGATTTCCATATTACAATATTATTAAAATTCTTACTTCTAAAGACTCTATAAGGTCCACTCAAATTTTTGTTTTAGAGGAATTGCACATACTTTGTTAGCTGCTGAACTTACAGGGTCAATGTTTCCAATAAGACCCAATCATTTACCTTTATTTTTATATTTTTCTACGTCTATTATAATATTTTTCCCACCTTTCCTGTTTAATTTTCGTACTTAGTCTAGCTTCTTTAAAGCTTTTCTGTATATCTTGCATTTTAAACTTTCCGAGATCATAACTTAGTTTTGAAATGGTGGCAATGTTTTTCGACCTAAAATAATTCAGCCGGTGTTTTTTCCGTTGTTTCATTCACGCTGTACGAATAACGTAAAGCAAACTCACGTAAGGAGTGTCTAGTATCGTGTTGATCATTAACGTAATTTGCAATCATTTGCACTATATCTCGATTAACTTTCAGTCCGATTTTGCTTGTGGTCGGTATGCAGCAGTCTTCACATGCCTTATGCCTAATCTTTCACTTAGGGTGCTCCGAAATCTCGGATATAAATTGGGGACCATTATCACTTATTAATTTTATTAGACTCCATAACGCGATATAAAGTTATCAAAAAAATATCCGCTATTATACGGGGCCTTTTGGGGTATAATTTCAGCCCATTTGCTGAAATGATCGGTTATTACTAAATATAGCGGTTGCATTATTCTCATTATAGGATGAGCTAACAAATCTAACGTCACTATCTCATTCGGATAATTTGATATAATTGGATTTAACCGACCAGCTGGTAACGTTTTATAGTTATTAACTTGGCACATATAGCATGTAGAGAGCATATTGATCAATAAATTTTCTCATATTGCAGGGGAAATAACAAACGTCCCGAATTTTATGATACGTTTTAAATCTGCCTAAGTGTCCACTTATTGGCTTGTCATGAAATTCTCTCATTTCATTCCTTAAGATTTTTGGAATGCTTATACACACCTTTCACCTAATGACGTTGATGTTTCGCATAAAATAACAATCCTTCAGTAAACGGAAATCTGATGGGACCAATTCTCACATATCGTTGCATTAACCGATTACATCTTCCGGGTTTTCTAAATATCTATATATATGATGACCTAATTCTGGGTCATTTTCTGTTCATTTATTATTGTTCCCGCGAAGTAAGTACCAAATCTTTGATTATGGCTTTGAAATTAATTTTGTCACCAATTATACTATGGTGGATTCCTTGAAAAATGTCAGCCACTGCCATTTGAGTTCCCGGTCTATGTTCCCCACATTCTATATTGAATTCTACTGCTTCTTTTGGTGCCCATCTAATCATCCTACTCGACAAGTTTTTACGCCCATGTGTTAGGCGTGTTAATGCGGCGTGATCTGTTATTACCTTAACTTAACTTTAGGGCGGCGGTTTTGAGAAAAAAGCCCTTAAGACGCGGCTTCCAGCGAAGTTTACTTCCCCTTTTGCAGCTGATGGCACCATAAATCAGGTGGACAAAAGCAGGGTACTCTGACCCGCTTCAAAGTGGGATGTTCGCAGCAAAGTCCCTAAACACAAATGTCTCCCTTTCTTGGGGAAACATGTTTTCTTGGAGAAACCATTTACTAATGTTTTCAGTTCAAAAAATTCAAAAATTTATTTTATATCATTTTTTTAAAAAAAAAATTCTTACCTTTACAATTTAAGCTGCTTTTTCACCTAGATTTTCGCTTCGATATTATTAAGGCATAGAAAAATAGCACAAAACAGTGGTGATAATGTAAAAGAGTATTTCATAAAAAAATTAAACGCTTATATCATTTGCAGAAAAAGATTTACAACAAACTAATCCAAATTTAATTGATTTTTTGCACATTTAAGGAAAATTTATTTAAATTTTGATTTTTTAATTAAGTATTAAAATAGTTATAAAATGTTTTAAATTTTTAAATTCATTTAAATAATAGGAATTTGGTACACACCTACAATTGTTAAAAGAAAAATAGTCTAGTATTAGAAATAAGAGTAAATAATGTACTTGGATTCTTCATAGAATTTCACATAATTATAATTAAAAAAATACAAAAATAAAATAAAAGCACAATTGCTGTTCATGTCTCTTTATGTTATAATGTAAAATTCAGACTTTATCAATTGGATAATGAAGTAAGTTTAAAAATACTTACAAGTATTCACAACGCCTGCATGTGTCAATAAGCAATATTGTCCATATTTTTTTGGAAACTTCATTTGTTACTCAATTTATAATTGTTTTTCTTCTTTTAGAACATACCAGAAAAATCTTTAAAATTTAAAACCTCTTAAGAATTTTTCATATATATCTTCGATAAGGAATGATAGATTTGATGTATAATTGTCATTTTTTTTTATTTTTCCGTTGTTCTTTTTTTTAGAACATGCCAGAAAAATCTTAAAAATTTAAATACTCTTAGAATTTTCATATATATCTTTCCATAAAGGAGATGATAGATTTGATGTATAATTGTCATTTTTTTATTTTCCACAGTAGCTTGATATATTAGAATTCATAGTACTTCAACGAATCCTAAGATTAAATCTACATTTTATTAACAAGCATTTTTCAAAACAAAATCTTATTTCACTTTGATCTAATTCTTTTTATATATGCAGAAAATTATAATAAAACATTTACTGTGGCCAAATAATTTGGATAATGTAGCAGTTAGGTGTTTCGAATTATGCTATAAAAATATGTGAATATCCCTAAGCCTATAAGTGTTGGCCCTTATTGAATAGTGCGACATTGTAGTCTCATGTTTTTTATTAAAAATGAGATTGCGATTAGGGTTCATTGCATAGCAGAGCTGATACGCATAAAATCAAAATCCTTACATTGTTATGGTGTGGGGAAATAAAGTGAGGGCTCTAGCACGGCTATCGTTCTCTCACGTTACTTGATCGTCATTTAAATTACGAGGTCCGTCTTATTACTTTTGACCCTAATAGAACTCATGTTGGAAATATTAATAATTTATCAATTTACCTCGTGTTCCTAAAATAAATTCTTTAAATTACACATTATAGAAATTTAAAATTATATTTTTTTCCATCATTAATAAATTGTTTCATTAGTAAAAGAAAAATACTTTGAATTTTTAGTTTACTTGATAGTAAAACGCAAAGAATAAGCTGATATCAAAGAGACAAAACTATTATGCCTACAAACATATTTAAGTTGCTGTTATTTATTGTGGGAGGAGCTTCATGCATCTCAGTAAACTTTGTTTTATACAAAGGATTATATTATTCTTATTTATACTTAATTGTTTTTTTGCAGTAAGGACAACATATTGGGATTTTTAATTTTTTCACCTTTTGTACAAAAGTAGTATCCTTGAAACTTTGAATAGTATCCTTACTTTTTATTTAAAATTTCAAAAGATTGCACCAATATTGCCAAATTCTAAGATTACTGCTCTGATTTTTGTACGATAATGATCTGGCTTTGGTGTGTGATTTTGTGCATAAGATAGGCAATACATTCCCTACGAAATCTTTCGATCAACTTCAAAACAATTACAAAAACCTTTCATTCTTAACGCAGACTCCACGCAGATAACTGACAGCAGTTTTTCTTTGACTTTCTTCAAAACGAAGAAAGACTTTAGCTTCAAATATCGCCCCCGCCGCTAAGTGAATGGGTGCATTTTACCTTATCTCTCAAAAATCTAACAGTATCAATTCCCGGAAGGATTATTTTCATTCTCCTGATAACGTTCGCAAAAGGAAGTAGAACAGGGCTTTCTTGAAGAAGAGCTTGGTAGGAATAGTTTCTATTTATCCTATGTGCGACAATTTCATTGAAAAATGCACTCTCTAAAAATTTATTACGGCAACAAAGAGCAAGAATAGTTTTTTCCGGCTACTTGAAAGCAACCTTGGAAGATTTAAAAGGAAGGCAGACGTGTGCATTTCTAAGGTTTTATTACACACCAAAAAAGGCATATGATAATCCAATAATGACCCAAGCATCAACAATAATCAAGAGGGACAAGCATTCTTTATTGATGTAAAAATATATTACAACCTGCTTTTCATGCTCATTTACAAGAACCATCTGATTCTGTAGTCAGAGTTTCAAACTTAGAGCGCACTGAACGCTTTCCTTTATTTATTTATACTATCCATACACGTAAAGGATTTACGAATAACTGGGCGAAAAAAGAGAACATATTTTTTTTACTTCAATATAACTATCACATTAGACTACGTTCTGATTATATCTATTTTTCAGATAGATTTTAGAGCATTTTACCAAACTTTTTTTTGTAGTATTATATATATTATAAAGGAAAAACTTACTTTTATTTTTTTTTAATCGGAAATCCTAACACTGTAGAACTTTCAAAGTATAATATATAACAAAAGCAAAGTTTCATTTTTGCTTTTAAGGCTTTTCAATATAAATCAGGGCATTTTCTTATGCTGAAGAACTCGTAATATACGTTTTCTACAAATTTGAAAGAAAAAATATCGAATTAATAGTTTCTGTTTCGCAGACTCAACTTTTTATACATCCATTGTCAAAATAAAAATGTCGAGGATTGGTTTCTTGCATTTATAAATAAATTGAAGAACTAAAACGAATAATTTTAAGAAGCTGTAACGAATATTTCTGTAATTTTCTTGTTGTTGCAAATATCTTTTCTTCTTTCGTTTTTTGTTGTTTATACGCGATTAAAAATAGGCTTTTTTTATGTTTCGATTAAAATTAAAAATTTAAAAAAAAAACTTCTTAATTAAGCATAACGTAAGATAACAGTAAAAATAAGTTCTTGTACAGCAATACCTTGTGTAATAATGCATAAATCTTCATCAAAATTTGAATGCAAAAATTGCTTAAAGAGTTCTCCACAAATATATTTTTAGTTGTTTTACAGGTATAAAATTAATAAAATGTAGAACACAGTAGTATTTTAAATTTGTGAATGCATATAAGAGAGCTATGCTTGTATTTGTAAAAAATATGCATTAAGAAAATACATGTGACATTCTTTGGTATGAAAAAATAAAATATGCAAAAAATCATTTTAAAAATCACCAGTTAAAGAGTTAAAACTCATTTTTGAATTTTTTAAAAAAAGAATCAAATTCAATTTAAAATGAAATGATTAAATGTCGAGATGTAAAATCGCTTGCAAAATAACTATACACTCTCCGCTAGTGAGAATTTAAGCATAAGGGAAGAAAGAGGATTTTCAGATAAGGGTGAAAAGAGGGAACTGTATCCCCTCCTTTTTAAATACAAAGAAACCGGTCAGAAGCAAACGATGTTCCAAAGCTGTAATAAGGCCTCAGCTGCTGTTTCGAAAGCTGTTAAAGAGGGGAAAGCATTGCGTGAAGCCGATACATCGGCAAGGCAAATGTCTTTTTAGGGTCATTCCTGTTGGCCGATACTTATCGGCCAGCCGTCCTCAAAAGGTGGTGGTATTATTCTAAAATATGTTCTAATTTGTTCAACGCCCATACTACTGCTAGACATTCTCTTTCGGTTACTGTGTAATTCCCTCTCTGCGTTGTTCAGTGTACGTGACGCAAATACCACTGGTCTGTTTTGTTGGTTAGTCCCGCTCCTAAACCAATCGAACTGGCATCTGTAAATAACTCGAATGGTTCCTGAAAGTTTGGTAATTTTAAAACTGGCGCTTTTGTTACCGCCTCCTTGACCTCTTCGAATCCCTTTTTGTGCTTCATTGGACCAGACAAATTTTTAAATTTTCGTTTAAGATTATAAAGGGGTCTAAAATATCCCATAATTTTTAATAAATTTCGCGTACCACTGGGACATACCTAAAAACTTGGAAACCTCTTTGAGTTACGGGCGGTTTCATCTCTTGTATAGCTCTAACCTTTGTCTCATCCGTTTTAATTCCTTTTTTACTAATAATTAATCCCAAATATTTCAATTCATCGCACCCGAATTTACATTTTTCCTTATTTAATGTCAATCCTGCACCCTTTAACAACGAAAAACTTCCCTTAAATGTTCAACATGGTGAGTGAATGGGAACGTAATAATAACGTCGTCCATTAAACACCCCACAAACCTCCTATCACCGGTTTTAGGATTATGTCAATTGCTTTTTGAAAAATTGGGAGCTGCTCCTGATAAACCGAATGGCATCCGCTTGAAAGCATAAGTGCCACTTTTACTACAAATGCAGTCTTAACTATATCGCTGGGGTTTACTGCCATTTTGAAAATACCCACTTCTTAGATCAAGAGATGACATTATTGTTGATATGGTATGTTCGTAATAAATCATCTATTAACGGTAAAGGGTATGCGGATACTTTGTGATCGAATTTTAATTTTCTATAGTCTACTGCAAATCTATATGCTTCCGGTTATCCGGTGGTAACACATTATTTTTCTTGCATAATACAAACGGTGACGCGTATGGGGAATTAATTGGAACAATAGTTTCCTCTTGTAACATTTTTGTATGTGAAAATCATTATTGCTTGCTTAGTGCGATCATACTTATAAGGCCTTGAAGCTACTGGTGGGTTATCTCCGTGTCAATTTCATGGTATAAAACATGAGTAAGACCTGGTTTCGTCTGAAAATAACCCTTTAAAACTACTAAACAAATTTTTGTAGTTTTTGTTTTTCTACTTCCCCAATTTTGTTTTAGATAAATCTATCTCAACTTTTTTCCTCTTTAATTGGTTCAATCACCTTATTTATTTGAGAATCTGAATTTTCAACGATTTTTTGATTAAAATCTAATACGATTCTTGACGCACTTATGAAATCTATACCTAGAATACATGGGTATTCTAAATCTTTCAACACATGAAATGACCAATTTCTTTCGAATTGTCTGATCCTAATTTTCAATTCTACAATCCCCCTGTTTTGGCATTTCGCACCCTGTGCTGTTATTACCTGGCTCACTGATTTTTATTTGTTTATAGAAAAAATATTTTCTATATACTTCTTCCGATATAAAAGATTTATCTGCTCCGGTGTCCCATAGCGCTTTCAAAAATGTGTTATTTAATAATATAGGTACGTGGGGAAGTTCTACGGGTGCTATACATATTGGAGAAAGTCTAATTGTCCTCTGTCGACACCTCTTGAGGTTGATCATTAACCTTTACAATATTTAATCGTCCCCTTTGCGTCCTATCGCCTCGATTGAAATTATCACTCGAACCCTTATTTCTACGGTCCCCTCTATTAAAATTATCATTTCGCTCATTTCGAAATGAGTAACCCCTGTTGCTGAATCTTTGATCATTATTATTAAACCTATTCCTCTCGAACCCCTATTATTTTGACGGCTATTCTCGTAAAACTCATTTCTGTTATTTGGTCTACGCCTTATTTCCGAATTCCTCCAGTTTCTACCATTATCTTCAAAATTAGGCATCCTATGCGCATTTCGACCTCGTCTTTCTATATTATGGTTCTGATAACCCCTTTGTAATTTGCAAGAATATCTCTTCGAATTTAGCCAGACTTCTAAAAGTTGTATCGTGTTTTGTGGATTTGGACTCACGTAGTCCGGGATCTGTGGTTCGAGTCGAACTAAAATATAAATCCACTAAGTCTGCTTGGGACATTCCTAATTCTAAATTTCTCTATTTTTAGTAATCTATAAACAAAATCAGTAGCCCCCTTTGATTTCTTCCTGCTGGGATGCATAAAACCCGACTGTAGTTTTTTTCTTTTTTTTGACCGCGGGAAAAGCTCGCTATTCAGTTTTGAGCTGGCAAAAATCCGTGGCTGTATTTTGCACCAACAACGAACCAAATATCGAATACCAATCTTGACCCCCTTCCCTGAGATGATTTTAAGTAAGCAATGACAGATTACTTGGGATTTCAAGTAACTGTATGTTTCTATACTCTCTATAAACTCTGCAACGTTCTCCGACCCTGAAAAGTACATTTCAGGTAGAACCGTATTTCCACCTACATTACCTAACCCAGAATTATAGATGTTCGTGCTTTGCGACATAGCCATCCTGTGATGACCATGTCGTGCCGGTTCCGCGTAAGCTAGAGGTGGGATTATCAAAATGATGAGACTAATATTTTTTTACAACTTTTATTAAGAATAACTTATATTACTTAAATTCTAATTTGACAATTTTAATTAAAGTGAGAGTCAAGCCCAAATTAAATCACGTATTCAAGTCAGATCACGCAACTAGATTCTTTATCTCAATTATCATTAATAATCTTATTCATCTAATTACTTATATCCAATATTACCTTTTCAGTTCTGGTTCCTTTACCTAAAGAGATATATATCTTTCGCTTTATATATGAAGATTCCAACTTCTTTTATATAGATTTCTATTCCTTCTAAAGCTATCAGACCGCTAACTCTTGCTCTATAAGATTTCACACTGCTTTGTCACGCTATCGATCAGAATGATTCCACACTACTATCTCTGAGCCTGCGCGCTAAATCTAAGCTTGTCACGATATATCTAGGTTTGCCACGCTATATCCTATCATCAAAGCTTCTATCCTTTTATAGTAAATCTAATTTGCATAATATCTTTGTTTATCTTCTTGGTATTGGGTTGGAAAAGTTTTGCCATTAATCGTGGCCGTCAAAGAACATAGAAGTTATGTTAACAGAAAGACGCGAGAGACGTCACAAGCTCAAGTCTAAGTAGTGAATATTTAAAAACAATATAACAAATGAGACCGAAGCCCAAACTTAAATTTTATTCTTAAGCAGTTAAGTTAATTTTGAACGATATTTTGATTTTGTTATTTTTATAATAGAAAACATTTGTTCACAAAAGTATGTTGATTCATATATGCAACAATATCTGACTAAGCCAACTCGTGTAATTTTGAAAAATTGCTTGTTAGTACAAATTTCGAAAATTCAATAGAATTCCTTACATTTGCTTTTCATTGTAGTTTGGTGCGGTGTGCAATAATTTAGAATTTGATTTCAAGCGGATAAGAAATAGCATTTTGTAGAGAAATTGAAAAAGGATTTGTGAAAATATCTGCATTTTTTTATCACCTTGAAAATCATCAGACCTATTGTGATATGGTCGATCTTTGTCGACCATATCATGGGGTTTCAGCGTAAGTTAGAGGTGTGGGATTCTCGAAATGAAGAGACATTTTAGAATTCTTAATATGACTTTTGTTAAGAGTTTAACTTAAATTACTTATATATCGAAAAAACTTATATTAAGTGAGAATATACCAAAACACGTAGCCGTAGTTAACACAGATCGCGCAATTAGATCACTTATCTATATAATTATATTATATCCGCCTACTCTCAATCCTAATAATATTTCGAATTCGGAAAATAATCTTCCTACCTGGGAAATTTCCCAAACAACGGTTCAATCAACTTCAGACATTCAGTAGGCTCGAGTACAATGGTATGTACCTTGTAGTATTGGCTAGATATATTTCCGTGATTCTTGGGTAGGCCGTCACATTACACTTCTACCTTTTCTACACTGAGCTTTCTCTAAATTGCCATCGCGCTTACTAAAACTTCTGTCGTTTTAAAGGTTATCTTATTTGCATTTATCCTTCGTTTCACTTCTTGGATTTGGGTTGGAAAAGATTTGCCATTAATCGTGGCCGTCAAAAAACACAGAGGTTATGTTAGAGAAAGGACGTGTGAGCCGTCACACTATCACTCAAAAATGGATTTAAAAATTTTAAAACTATCACATCTCGAAGCACTAATTACTTTGGAAGATATTTCCTGCATTAATGTGAAATATGTTAAATTTTTTCCCTACAAATCAAGACAAAAAAAAAGCTAAAGTTTGTCCACAAAAGAAGGTATTTGTCGAAATAGGGAAGAAAAAATACAATATTTTCCTTGTAATCTTAAATTTAAATTACTTTAATGTCTCTTAATAACTAAATGCTAAAGAACATAGCTTGTCTTCATTCTAGAATAGCAAGTTCTCACTGGGCTATTCAGTGTTTTCTTCCACATATTTTAAAATACATTCCTTCAAATTCCAAAATCTCGCAAATAAAAAAAAGCTTTGGAAAGCCAACTCGCACAACAATGCAGTTGCATTCTCTACACGATAAATTTCTACTGAATCTCAATAATTTAAAACAAATTTTGAGAATTTTTTCTGTCTGAGACAATCGAATTTCAATAAAATTTTAGAACAAAATGGTATTTATTATCTCTACAAATTTTAAAAAAATTTTATTAAGTTTTCGCGAACTACTGTTACAACTCCGCCGTGCCACGGGTTGACCACCCTGATCTATGGTGAATAAGTAAGCCTGAAATTTCACTAGAAATTTATATGGAGAAAAAATATATATTTTTCGGAACCTATCCATGCGGAAAAAATGTTCTATGGTATGAAAATTTGGAGAAAAATAATTAAAAAATATAATTTCGAAATGAATATTGCCACAAAAAATTGAGTTTTTTAAAAAAATGAAACAGACTTCATTTTGGTTAGAAGCTGAGACTCAAAATAAATTTATTTTTCTACAATATAAACAACTGAAAGTGATGATTACTAATAACTGAATACTGAGTAATGAGTAGAACAATGTACATTGCAGCATTTATTAACCTTCGCATCGATGAATCAGTCCGATCCAAGCTTTTCTTCGTTTTTCGCTTTCTCGTGCACTATA
The DNA here is from genome assembly GCA_019973955.1 of Trichonephila inaurata madagascariensis. Classification (NCBI taxonomy): domain Eukaryota; kingdom Metazoa; phylum Arthropoda; class Arachnida; order Araneae; family Nephilidae; genus Trichonephila; species Trichonephila inaurata. Next base: position 38,495 of record BMAV01012335.1, on the reverse strand, counting down.
ACTTCTACAGTAAGTTTTTTTTAGAAAAGTATTATTATTAAAGTTACTATTCAATGTACCTCCTGATGTTTTTTATACTATAAAACATCTCTTCCACGAAAGGTAGTTTATGAAATTCCGAAAAAAAAAAATTTGATCCACCTTAATTTATATATATATATATATATATATATATATATATATATATATATATATATATATATATATATATATATATATATATATATATATATATATTTGTACATGTCATACCATTATCTAGGTTATCAATTATACTTATGAAAAAAATCCAAGACTGAAATGAAGCTCCAATCTATACGATTACAGACTGCATAATCAGTTGAGGTGGTGATGGTAAATGTGACTATTTACGCATAATAGATAAAGAAAAAAGTTTTTTAGATCACTGCTGAAAAAAGAGGTATTTAGCCTATAAATATTGTAATACTTCATTGATGCAAAATAATAATCAGTGCCGTAACGTACACCCCGCATCGCGGGGGGAGGGATTTAGGGGACTCAAAGACTGACTTACACCAAGTACGTATTTCGGTTTGAGGCTTGAGACTTTGCAGGGGGGCCAGAATATTTTCCGTTACGCCACTAATAATAATTATAGTTTTTTGATAATTTTTCTTTGAATACGGAATAGAAATGGAAATACTTTACTTATAACATCCTTAAGGTAAATAGAGGAGGCTTTATTCAGAGCATTTTGCATACTTTTCCCGATTCATTTGCGTATCTTTACTAGTAAGCATATCAGTTCGAGAAGTATACCACTTAATATTTTTCCCTTTCATTTCAACAGACACCCCCCGAAGGTGCCAAATCCGAAGACAGACGGTTTTCCATCAAGGATTATACTTACTGGAACCAACTGGCTCAAGAATATGATTCCAGTCAGCAGACAAAGGAAATGGAACAGGCTATACTAGAAAAGCAAATGGATATGTAAGTGAAACTGAAAACATCTGCTCTCTAAACCGAAAACTCAAACTAATATTTAAGGAAATCATTCTGAGATCCATATTGTTAAGTTCCAAGTACATATAGATATTGCATAAATTTCTTCCATTTATTTTATTAACAAATCAAGCCAAGTGTTATATAAAACAACTCCTGGCTTAACAAACATAAAATCAGACGATAACGTTATACACGGTAATAATCTATGGAATAAAAAGAATTCGATAAAAAAAAATTATCGTTGCCACAGTGTGTCGAACAAATAATTAATTACTTCTTTCTTAGCTGTTTGAATTCCTCTATCGGGTAGGGTAGAGGTTCTTAAAATTACCTTTTGTAGGGATTATCAAGAATCTGTGGTACGAGTTGCTACAAAACAAACGTGTATATTAAAGTGAAGCGTGTTTTGTGAAAGATATTTTTTGTAAAAAATCAGTTTTCGAAAAAAAGAATTTTTTTTAAAGTTAAAAAAATGGTTTTTTTTTTTCATATTTTTTAAAAGTTATTCATATTGGAATTACATGCATTAACTTTAATATCACAGTAAATAAAACTGGCTCACATATAGAATGACTATCATTATTGAACTTGCAATCTAAGATTATATAAAATCAAATTTAATATCGCAAATAATAAAATAATTTTTGGATAAAGATATATTTAATTGAAAATTTTTTTTTTCAGGATACAGAGCCTAATGGAAGATTTCGTCTATCACAAGCAAATGATGCAAAGCTTGAAGAGCTCAGTCCGAGAACTAGAACGATTGATGAATTATTCGCACGTCCATTTGGAAAACATTCGCCATTTGGCAAACCGAGAATCTTCAGGTCAGAATTATAACATAATATGATACTTTTATTTTTTCATTCTCGATATTTTGGTAATTAAAATTACCTTTTTTATATTTTAGAAAGAAGGTACATTTTTATTTAAATTTATTGATGTTATGTATAGCAATTTATGTGGTAGTAGTATGTGATATTATATAGAGTAATATTTTCCATCTCGTACTACAGTTATTAAAATTTGTTTTTTATGTGTATCAGAAAGATTACATTTTTAGGCAAATTTATTGATTCCGGCGAAATATTTGCTGATAAAAGTAAAATATTTTTATGCAATATTTAAGAAAATATAGGTTTTTTACTGTTGTTTTCCATATTATTAAAGAAAAGTGTAATTAGAAAGTGTTTAGGAAGAAAGTAAATCATAAATCTCTAAACGATATTTACTTCCTCACAATTTTAAACAAGAAATGAGTACATTGAGACTGCTTCCAGCAGTATTTTTTTTACTTTCTTTCTTTGTGAACAGTCCATAAATGTTCGATTAAAACTACAATTATAAACAATTCTGTAATATAAAACATGGGGATAAAATTTTTCGAAAAATGTTTCGGAAACAGTTTGATTTTTATCTTTGAATGGTTATCTTAGATTTCTATTGTATTTAACAAAATTATTAATAACTTATTTTCAACAGTAATATTTACGTGTTTTGATCTTTTCTTTTTTTTAAAAAAAAGTGAGAATAATTTTTGCATTAAAAATTAAATTTATCTTAAATAGCCAAATTAAAGGCCAATTTGCCTATGCAAATTCTCTTAAAATTTCAAAAATTCGTTCTCTGTCTAAATTGGCAAAATCTACATTTTGAAAGATTTACAAATTGATGTTTTTTAAACCAAATTTATGCATTATACAAATAATTCTATAAATTAAGAAACTCTATAAATTAAGAAATTCTATAAATTACGAAATTCTATAAATTACAAATTACGAAAGAGACGAAGATCACCATCGAAAATTGGCATGTTTTGAAAGAAAGGTATTTAAGGGGAATAAGATATCAGAGGAAAGTATTATAGTAAATTTGCATGGGGGAAAAGTAGCTGATGACTCCGATTATTTAAATAATAACAGATTTATTAATGAACAAGTAATATAAATTTTTTTTTAAAGTCCATTCCGTCTTGGGTCAACAAAAGGAAAAAAATTTTTAGCTACTTTTTATTAAACAATTATAATTAATATAAATATGTATATACATATGACAGAATCACAATATTAAGTGGCAAAACACATTTTACATTAACATTAAAAACCTTTTAACCACATTAAATTTGTAATTATATTTTTAAATAAACGTTGAATATGATATATATATATATATATATATAGGTACGAATTTATCTTACAAGGGAGGCACGACTAAGGAAATTCATTTAGGTCGAGACTTGGGTAATAGTAGTACTCCTTTAGGTGTTCAACCTCAATGTAATTCCGCCGAATGGCCAGTCAGTTCGGAGAAAAACTTCGAAATTCATGCTTAGCTTTTATACAAATAAATTTTAATTTCCTCCAACGATTTCGTAGCTTGGTTGATATATCGTCTGCATACTATGCGCGAGGTCTGGGTTCAATTCATCGGTCAAATTTTTTTTTCATTTCATTTAATTATTTTTAAAATTAAATAAACTTATTTATGAAAGGTTTATTAAATATTAAATTATATTCTATGTAATTATTTTATATTTTATAAAGTAAAAAAAAATTAAATAAATTTATTATTTAAATTATTTATTATTAAAATTATTATTAATTAAAATTATGATTAATTATCATTATTATTAAAAGTAATTATTATTAATTATAATTACTTAATTATTATTTATTAAAATTATTATTAATTTATTATAAAATTTATTATTAATTTGTTTTTCAACTTATTATTAATTTATTATAAAAATTATTATTAATTTATTAAAATTGTTATTAATTTATTACTAAAATTATTATTAAATTATTATTAAAATTATTATTAAATTATTATTATATCTATTATTAATTTATTATTAAAATTATTAATTATTATTATAATTATTATAAAAATTATTATTTATTATTATAATTATGATCAATTTATTATTAAAATTAGCTGGTATACCCGTTCTTCGCACGGGTGAATTGAAAAACTAAACAATACTGATTAAAGGATAAATAAGTTTTTAATCAGTTAATTTTATGCGAATTGCAAATTAAACAAACAAAAAAAAAACCTTTTTGCATATCTCAGCTGAACAAAAAAAACATGCTTTTTAAATTTAAGTCTGTAGATCTAATAGATGATAAAAAGGATTTTTTTTTATTGTTCACTCCCCGTAACTTCCTTGTGGGTCAATTTTTGAAAACACCTTCCTAAGCTGATCTCTGCTCAGCAAAAGTAATACATTGTTACAAATTTTGTGTAATGAAGGCTTAAAATAGTGTAAATAATTTATATCTAGAAGTGTAATAAGTTAATATTACTTTCTGTTCGGCATAATTCTTCGTAGGTACTTTTTCTATACTTACAAAAAATACATTACGTTACTTATTATTATTTTTATACTTAAAAAATGAAAAACACCTGTGCCGATTGAATTAAAATTATAGAGTTATAATATTAACTACTAACAACAAACAAATTATGAAAGTTTGCTTCACGCATAAAAGATAGATATATGCTGTCGCGGGCTTTTTTGCAGATGGCAGAATTTTTCCCTGCTTACTTGGGAATTATCTTTATATTTTGGACACTTCATATACAATATCTTTTTAAATTATAGCCTATGTGTTATTTTGATTTATAAGCTATGTTATTGTAAAGTGTCATTAAAATCATTAAGTTCTTTTTTCTTCAAAGAGGAACAAACAGCCAAACTAACTTTCGCTTTTATAATGTTAGTAAGGATTATTATATCACACACACAATTTATTATTAAAATTATTTAAATAAATTTATTAAAATTATTTAAATAAATTTATTAAAGTTAAATAAATTCTTTTAAAAAGGACTTATTAAACATTTTATATAATTATAAAATAATTAAATTAATAATATATAAAAAAGACATATATTATTTTTATTATTTTAATTATAAAATAATTAAATTGATAATATGTAAACAAGACATATATTATTTGTATTATATTAATTATAAAATAATTAATTTTTTAATAATAATAATATATTTTATAAATTATTTTATATTATATACAATATTTTATTTATAGTATATTGTATTTCACATTATAAATCTATTTGTAACTAATTTTTATGTAAAATATCATTTAATATTTATTATATATTTTGTTATACATATTATTTATTGATATAAAAATATATTTATAAAATTTAAAATAAATATTTATAAATTAAGTAATTTTTACTTTATAAAATACAAAAAAATTACATAAAAATTCTTTTGATATTTAATAAACCTTTTCATAAATAAGTTTATTAAATTTTTAAAAAAAATAAATGAATTGAAAATAGTTCATCTCTGTTTCAAATTTTATCCTCCCGCATAGAAAAGGTCCTCCAACGTTTTCCACCCAAAAAGAAATTAAAATTTAATTGTATAAAAGCTGATAAAATTTCAAAGCTATTTTCCGAATTGATTCATTCGGGGAATTAATTGAAGGGTTAAAAACCCCTAAAGGTACACTAATACACCAAGTTTCGACCCCAAATGAATTTCCTTAGTCGTGCCGTCCCCTTGTTAAAACTAATGTTCATTAATGCTGACAGCAAGCAAGCATACGTTTATTCAAGTTAAATTAAATCTTAATCTCAAATCCAACAAAAGCTGTTTTATACAATTGTGCTGTCATCTAGAGGAATAATATCGACTGAAATATATTTCTTAAACTATAATGAATTAATTAAATTTAATTAATGAATTAATATATTTGAAAAAACTGTATTAACATCAAGTGTCATCCACTACAAATTTAAATATGTGTTTGAACTTGAGTTGAAAAGTATTTTATTCAAGATTAAAAATTTGAACAAGGTATATAAATATATATAAAGAGAGTGTGAACTAATAGTAGGAATTGAAAAAGGACAATAGATGACTATGCGAAGATAAACCGCGTATAGGAACAAAGGAATGTAATAAATTATTTACAATAGCATAAAACGAACTGTATTAACATATACTACTCTACACACTACACACACATATAAACACTACAAGTTTAAAAATGTGTTTGAACTTTACTCTTTACAAACAAGCTTTCGAACGTTCCAGAAACGGCTCTCTAAAGCAGTTCCACTAGCAGGAACTCAGACAGATATTTATCGCGGAAATAAATCCGATTTCAACTGAACTTTCTTCTGAACTGAACTGACCTTTGCTTCATAGGTTCTTTATATAGCCTCATGAAACTTTTAGACGGGTCAGTTCTAGAGTCTTATCGATGATTCCTTAGCAATATCCTGTTTGTCGCCAAAAGAGATGAATTCATCAGTCTGGTAATTCTTGCCCCTTCTTCTATTGCACCCATAATCTTATTTTTCAATTTCACGCTGGGAAGCGAGCTTCGCCTGTAAAACTCACTTTTCCCACAACGAGAGTATTGCTTAAGGAAAAATAACATACCAGGCGTGTTTCAGCGTTAGATATTAAAAATAAATAGTCTTAAGAAGGAAGGGAGAATGTATGTCAAGGAGGTGCATATAATATAGAATTTACGATAGATTAAACAACAAAGAAGGTTGGGATTACACAAACTTATTCTGATTTTATTCTTTTCTTTTTTCAGTTACTTCGACCTGGGATGCCATGACTGATTCAAGCAGTCGCAATCTGCCCCCCGTGATGAACATTTTATCCCGTAGATCTCCTTATCCGGGAACGAGAGTGCAAAGATTTCCCGTTCCGGATAAATATGTGCCTTGGGAAGTTATGTGGATATCATACGATCCGGTCGCTTTCACGCTGCAGCGTTCGGATTTTCCAGTAATCCTGCAGTCACATGTAGATGAAGATATTTTACTGTGAGTACATTAAAAGCATTATTTGAAATGATTCATACATTTTTAGCATGGAACTGTGAACAATATTAATCTTTTTTATTCGAGGCTTATACCTGGTTAATTTTATCTTTATCTATATTAGTTTGAGAGCCTTATCAAACCCTTCTCTTTAGTCGGATCACATAGATGAGAGAAGGGTATTTTGGAATATCATTTGCATTTCTAATAACTTAACTGGCTTTGATGAAATGCCCAAAATTATCATGAGTACGTACCATAACTATTTGTAATGAATTGTCACTTGTCAAAAAAAATACTATTTATTTTTTTTATTAAAAGTTTTTATTTCAAAATCAAAGTACAAGTAGAGTTATTAGGAAATAGTCGTCTAGTAAGGAATAGATCATTTTAATCATTGGAAAACCAATTAGACTTCATAAAGCGTAGTTATTTTTAACTATAAAAAACTATATTTTCATGGTTACGTGCAAATTTCTGTTTCGATTCTGCTATTTTCTTTTTCTGCTCTGGTGATCCCAAAGAAAAAAAAAAGCTAAAGCATTGGATTCAAATCTTCCTTCGTTAATCTCCGGAGAACATTTTACAGAAGATACATCAGAAGTAGACGATTCATCGCAGTTAACATTGGAGTCATCTTTGGTAGGTTTAGGTCGGTCTCAGTACAATTTCTTAATAGGTCTGTTGAATGTTCGGTTTCTTTTGTTGCTTTGAAATTTCTTCTTTTTCTTTCAGTTTATCCACCAAAACTTTCTTATATGGGGAGTGTGTTATTATATTAGAAGATCTAACTTTTTATATATTATAAAATACTTAATACATTCCATAGTATTCAACATTGTCGGCTAAGAAACGACCGAAGTATAACAAACTACAATTCATTTAGTGATCCTTATGCTTAGCATCAATGTTCAGGTCACATGTGCACTAGTAAATTAAGATGTTTGAAAACTCTTACCGTAAAATCCGGCGTATAACGCGCACCGGTGTATGACGCGCACCCATACTTTCAAGCTGCATTTTGTAATTTTGAGGTATGTTCGCCGTATAACGCGCACCCCGCTTTTTTAAAAAGAAATCTGAAACTTTAGTATACAACATTCTTATATTTTGAAGTCATTTATTCGAGATATTATGCCACATTTTTGAAATAATAGTATGTATCTAGAATTAGAACTCTTTTAGTTCATAAAGTATATTATTTCTTTTAAATAATCAGTATTTCGATATGTGTAAAAGTAAAATTTTTTTTATGCTCATCTCTTTAGTTATTTTTAAAGCTATCGTTTTTATACCCGGTGTATAACGCGCACCCTTATATTCAGATCTCATATTTTGTGTTCAAAGTGCGCGTTATACGCCGGATTTTACGGTACTTGCAGAAACTGTTGAAAACCAAAAAACACACTTGTGACGAATACATCAATTCTCACTGCAATGCATTTTGGGGATTCCTTTTATGAGTAGCTCCCGGTTTTCTTTTGGGCTGCGGTAGCCCAGTGGTTAAGGTATCGGACCATGGCAGGCATGTCATGAGTTCGAGCCCAATACCACTAAAGACCCGCCGTGTAGGGCAGCGATGCACGTTAAATCTGTCGAGAGCTGAAACGTCCTCCCGTTGGTGTGGTGTGGTAGTTAGAGAGGGTGCCAGCTCAGGGTGTCGTCCACGTCACTTGACCATGGTTTCAAAATTACGTGGTCCGTCGCCAAAAGCCCCCCGTGTTGCTGAACAGTGCGACGTTAATATTCACCACTCCTCACCCGGTTTTCTTTTGCGTTGGAAGCTACAGAATCAAAAACTTGGTATTCCATATTTCCCGGCTATTCCATAATACCCTCCTCTCCGTTAATTATTGTATACTGTTAAAAAATATTATACTTCATCTCCTCTAGCTTCCCATATTGTAGTATTTAGCTTGTAACACTGTTTATATGAATGGTGTTCTCGCTTTTAAGACGAATATTTTAATATATTTGCTGATTTCTGTAATATTTCGAAACTATAATTGTATGTATAAGAGCAGATATAGTTGAGTCAAGATATTTATTCTGAGTAATAAATAAAACTATATTAAAATGAAATGAAATAGAATACGGCCAATAAATAAAACAGAGATTCAAAGTTTGAATTTATTTAAATGAGAACACTTATTGATCTGAAAGCATTTTTCATTTCAATTGTTAGATAATTTGAAAGATACATTCAGTTTTGCCTTATACCGATGTTTACACTTTGCTTTCAACAGCTTGGTACGAGGTTTTCTACTCACTTTTTTTTGCATTCCTCAAATGTGCATTGCATAAATCAAAGAAAAAGAAAAATATATGCTTATGCTAAATACATTTTCGTTTTAGACTGAGGGAAAAGAATGGGCCCCAACAAGCCTTACCTGTATACGCCTGGAACAGTGTATCTGTCAATCCTGCTGGCATTGGACTATGACAGACAATCTTGGATTACCAGTAGTGATGGCTCTGCTCTTATATACAAATTAGACAGTGAAGGTGTACCTCAGTAAGTATATCCCAACCTGCACGTTCATGCAGGAACACTCCACGTTCCAGTTCGAGTAGAAAAAAATTTGTTTTTTATTTTTTCCCAAGGTCATTGGGGTCAGTAGAGTGTTAATAACCAGAAGAATGTAATATTTAAAAATAAAAGTATTTCGGGTCTTAAAGGGATAAGAATATCTAACCCGCACAAATCCGCAAGATCGTGCGAGCTGGGTCTTAAAGGGATAAAGGTTCATTATTTACAGTTTAAACGATTCGGGTTTTTAATAAACTGCACAAGAGCGCAGAATTACTTTTGAGTTCTGAGACAACATTAGGTTATTTATAATCTCGTTAGGCATCATCATACATTTTACATATATGTATATAGAAATTTTTAGAATTCATCCTAGTTAACCTTTTCATTCTTATCTACAAAACAATCTATTAGCAATGAATCTTAATTTTTCTGAGCTATTATTGAATAATGCGAATTAGTGGCGACTATTGAGAGAGCTATTGATGACAAATCTAAATTATTTTGTGTTATTATTGATTAAAGAGAACAGTTTAGTGTTGAAATTCTGCTTTTATTCCGGTAGTTTTCTTCCCCTATGTGTAAAAGATTCTTAAGTAATATTAACTTAAAAAATATCAATTAAAAAAAAAACTAGTTAAAAGAAAATTTAGGAAGAGTTTTTAAAATGCTCGAGTGATAACGTTAGTAGTTATCGAGTCTTGATAAGACGGGCAAAAATACTCATTAAGTCAATTTTCAAATTCCATTTAAGAAAAGGAATAATCCCAATACACAATCAGGATTATAGATACTTCGAGGATGTAACACATTATTAAATTACTTTTATATGTGTAATCTAAAATGCCCAGTATTCCTAATTATTGGTTCAATTTTTGAGCTTCCAGTAACGTTCAATGAGTCGGGATTTGGAGTCCTGTTAGAAACCACTATTAGGAAAAATGGTATTAATGATAAAAAAAAATGATGATGTACTATTTTCTATACTCGAAATATTTCTTTCTGTTTTTTGCAATTGCAAATTACTTAAAGAACATTGTTTTAAATAAGTCAATGGACAGATACTATTATCATACAATTTATAATTACTTAATGCAAAAAAGAAAAAAAAAAGAGAGAAAGATCTTAAGTACAACCCATGCATAGTAAGTATAATATATAATGTTATGATAATTATGCTGTTATTTGAGTAGTACATTTAAATTATCTATTAAAATTGGTTCTCAAAAAATACATATAAGTGGCAATTGTCAATACGTGTTAAACATTCATGCAAACATTTTTTTTTCCTTTGAAATTCAACAGCTTCCGAAATTGATACAATATTTGTCATATATAATGAATCCTTTTAAATATAACAACCCTTTATTGCTAATAAATATATGGTATTTCAGAAACTGACTTGTGTGTGAATGGTATATTTCACATTCATAGTTAATAAAAACAAATTCTCATAAATAATATTTCTCATAGTAAGAGTCCCTTATATAAAGAAGAAATATAAGGAATACTTTTCCAGGTAAAATTTTTTTAAATATATGGTATTTACATCGACCAATTTAGCCCCAACGAATAATGTCGCCAATTCGAAAGTAATCGCTAAGTACTGTGATCATAGCAGCTTTTGGCGACGTCTTTTGATTTGACGAGATTGGTCGACGATATAATATGTAAGAGCACACCCTGCATAATCATATTAATTGAAGAGTTAAAAACAAATTTATTATACCGTATTATACTCAAACGAAAAGACTTCGAAATTCAAAAAATGTCGTTAAATGTTGTCATTGTTCTTATTGCTGTGATCGAACGTGCGTGGGAACGGTTTCCACAATTAGCTGAGTTTCGCGGTATTTGGCGACTTCTTTTGATTTTTACCAAATTAGTCGACGGTATTATACGTAAATACCAATATTTATAAATTCATTCAGTATGATGCATTTTAAAGTTAAGAAATATTCAGCAAATAATCTGTTTTTCACATTTCTGTATTGAATTAATAATTCATTTGGTACCGAAGTGTATAAAAGACAAAATACATTATTTATTGAAACGCTTAAAAATTATTAGTTCTAACGGTAGTGTTATGCAAAAATATGCAACATCCAATAAGACGGCATGGAATAAAAACTCGATATTACATAGTATTAATACATTTTTTTATATGAAAGAATGTAAACAAACCTTTTAACATTGAGCAAAATGCATTTGAATTAGTCGTAAAAACTTTTAGTTACATTTTTTTTTATTGTTTATAATTACAGGAATCCAATGGGAAGAACTGGGTTACGTGGTAGAGGATCCTTGCCACGCTGGGGACCTAACCATTATGTACATGCCATAATCACAAGGTAATGTACAACTTATTAATAAGAATAACTTATTATTTACTTGTTTTAATTATATAATCTGGTATCGTTATATTTGGTTAATGAGTTAAAAAGTATTATAGAAAATTTATTTTTTATTCTATTATCTGTCAAATAACCTTATATAAAAGCATTATAATATAAATAATTTATTAAAATTATGAATTTATAATTTACTAGAGTGTTTATTGTAATTAAAAGCCTGGTAACATTAGTGAATTTTATGTATGCGCTAACGGGTTTTTCTATACGTTAGAATACTATTGCTTACATATGAGGTGCCAAAAAGATTTTTGCATGCAGCCTGATACAATAGTTACTGCAGAAACACAGAAACAAAATTATACTTATGAAGTTGATTGAAATGTTTCTTTAAATCTTCACACAGTTCATTTGTAAAATCACACTTAATGGTCTTTCTCGATTTTCAGCTAATCACTTGAATTATATATTTAAGGAGTGAAATAAGTTTTTTTTTACTTTTATGCTAAACACTTTCTCTTTTTATTAGATTTCAAAAAGCCAGAGAAGCATTTTTATCCACAAAAGGTTTGGAGTTCGTAGTGATGTGGACAGAAAGAAGATTTCAGCTTTCCATACCAGGAGTAGGCGTTTTTTTTTTTTTAAATATTAATCATACAAAAAAACAATTGTATTGTTATGCTTTAGAGATTTTTTATTTAGGCTTTTAAACAAAAAAAAAAGCTATTGTATAAAATATATATTTGATTCAGGTATAAAAAATTATACTTAATTTAGATATTTTTTTAGCAAGTTTCCCCTAAAAAACCCCGGGGCATAAAAAGGGGTAAACCTTTACGGGCCCAAAAGGGGGTTAAAACATGTATTACAATTTTATGGATGTCTTTTTAAATGATTAATTGAGTCGTTCAAAGCCCAATGCGGTTAAGCCCCTTTTGTTTTTTTGATTTTGAAAATTTGATAAAAAAAAATTTCTTCTTAGTTATTAAAGGTCAAAAATTCGGGGTCATAGAAAAAAAGGACGCAAAAAAAATTTCCCTTTAACTAAGAAGAATATTATTAAATTTATCAAAATTTACAAAATCAAAAAAAAATTGTTAAAAGGGTTTGAAGAGCCTTATTTTAAATTTCCGGGGAAGCAATTTCAAATTGATATCATTACTAGTTTAAAACCCTGTTTGGGCAAGCAAAAAAATTTTTGTTTTTTGAGAAAAAGAATTTAAAAAGATAAAAAAAGAGATAAAAGGGGTTTTTTTTTTTTTTCACTACTTATTTTTTCCCCAACCAAAATTTTAAAGTATCAACACAAATTTTTTGGGATCAAAAAATTTTCAAAAATGTTGAGGGTTTTAACAAAATATATATATATATATATATATATATATATATATATATATATTTTTATCAGAAATTAAAATCTTGCAATTTAAGAGTCGTGATACGTTTTAGTCGGAAGCTGTGGGTGACTTTGACTGCCATTTTTTGGGAGATTTGAACTGCCAACTTCTGGTCCTGAGGCTTAAATTTTGTAGTGCTTTAGACAATTGGGCTGAAAAGGAATTCTTCCTTCTGCCTGTCATAAGGCCCTTTAAAACTTTTCATTGCTAGTTTCGACTTGTGAGAAAAGAGGTCTTCACATCCCTATCTCCTGGAGAAGTTATTATTTTTTTAAATAACTGCTGTTTTTTGAGCAATACTGATCAGAGAAGCTTATTTTTACAACCATTTCTTCCTCGCTTTTTGTAAAAACTTTTCTTTTTTCACTTCCTATTTAATTTTTCCCCATCGCTGGTCGCTCTTTTTTGGGCCCCGTCTTGCGGGGGTTCCCCTTTAAAATATTTGGGGTAACTGGGGTGGGGCACAAGGTTTTAGTCGCGGGGGAGGGACTCTTCTTATTCTCGACTCGGCCTCAATATGATCATGATCTGAATAATTTTAAACGTTATATTTGTTATACCTTTACATATTTTCTGACAAAAAGGGTAAATGGATATTCCGAACCGTATGCCACCTGTCAACAAGTTGTACATTTATCATGCATTTTTAAACACATTTATTAAAATAAGCAACATACAACATAAAATATAAATACGATTATTTCTCTTCATTATAATTAAGTAAAAAATAATTAAAAATTTTAATGCGAACCAAGTACTTGCACCATTTTACTTTAATACCGGGAAATCAGAGGAATAATACGTGACTTTCGATTTGGCACAATTTTTACCATTCAGTTGTTAAACAATTTCTTTGTGGGCTCGAAATATTTTTCATATGAGGAAAGATTTTTTACTTGGATATGTAGAACTAAAAGCGGAAAGAGGAATATATGCAATTTTTTCTCTTCAAACAATTACATCTCTTCAGCAATGACAATGGATAATTTATAAAATAGCTGTAAATTTATCTTTGAGAGTTATCTTCAGATTGTTTCGTAGTTCCGTAATTGTCCGTAATTCTGAAGATGTTTGTCAATTAATATGTCCATTACAAATTTTTCTACTTCCATCCACCCAAAGTTGACAAATTTGTAGAGTATTGCAGAGTGCCACACTGAGAATTGCACCGCGTGCCACATGTTCCACGAGTCGCATCGGTTGCCGACCCGTGCTATATGTCTATTTTAAAAGGGTCAAAAGGGGGGCTGCTTTTGCATAGGTGCCAGGGCTTCAAAAAGTCTTAAGACGTCACTGTTCCCTGTCTTGGCCTTTTGCACATTCCACATTATAGGGATTTTTCCAAGAAATTGATTTTCACCCCACTTTTGGTTTCATGTAGGCATAAACACCTCTCTGGCATTCTATGACCATCTAATTTTAGTTTTTAGTTTAGTCATTACTTCAATTAATATGTATTCCCTTTGTATTTGGCGTCAATGTGAAACGTTATCTCGTTATCTGTTTATGTCATTAGCATCTGTGTGTCTTAGTGCATTTATCAGAAGCACGCGCCATAGGTTCACATTACCTGTCATATTTGCGTTGAGAGACAAATTACATAGCATTATATAGTGCTGCCATCTAGTATTCAATTTCTAAGTCACTACTAAGGCAAAGCTTTGATCACTGGCTATCGGCAGGCTTGGAGCCATAATGATTTGAACTGTAATTCTTCAGGATTTTCAGATTTTTGTGTCATAGTTATAGTGATATATACAGATCGTCTTCACTACGATTATTGGAGGAGATTATCAAAAAAAAAATGTTGATACATGACTCCGAGGTTACGCTGTGTTCTAAGGAGATGAAGAAAATAAATAAATTAGAAATCACACAGATATTATTAGACGTGCGCTCAAAAATAATGTGGGAAAAAATTTGTTCAACTCTTAAAGTTAATGTTAATTATTAGAAATTACTGAATACAGTTATTTAAATTAACTAATTAAACAGTTTTACGATACCGTTTAGTATTTTTGTACCATTAAAACCATTTTTGCTCCTTTGAAAGATTAATAAATATAAGTAACTGATAACTTTTTCTATTTTATTTTGCAGGGTTTTGTGGCTGGTGAGCATAGATATGAAGTTATCAAGTCAATGTTTAAACCTCAATTTACAGGAAATTCAGTTTGGGTTGATTCAAATTCTGTTATTAAGGTAAATAAAAGATTGATTCAAAATGTCTCAATTAAAGAATATTTGGTGGATTTTTTTATTCTGTTTATCATGAGACAATCAATTATGGCGATTATAATTTATAATTAATTCTTCACACACATACGTACGCAAACGCACACCAAGGCATCAACTGCATCAAAGATCTGAGCAACATAAACATTCAAAATACTTAGACACATTTTTATGGAAGTCAAATTTTCTTAGATGAATTTCAAATACAATCTCTGACTAAAATGCAAAAATGAGTTTATTTAAATCTCTAGGAAATATTTTTTCAAAATATTAGCACTCATTTCCAAAATTTTATGTCTGTTTTTTGTCTGGTCTTTGATAGCATAAATAAAATTACCTTAAAAGAAAGGAACAGGAAACCATTTTCACATCGCTGTTCATAAAGTAAAAACATTTAAAAAAAAACTGGACTAAGAAAAATTTAAAAAAATAGAACATTTCTAAGATTTTTTCTTTCTTTCTTATTTCAGTTTTTCCGAGACTGTGTAATTGCTAAAATAGACTTGTCAGAATCTAGCGAAAGTTTTCCCAGTATCCTGGATCATGAAGAAAGTCTCAAAGTTGTGTGTGACATAGTTCACAAAGGATACATGGATGATCCCAGTAACACTGACCAGGCTTGGAAAGAAGTAGAACTCTGGCACATACACTTTGACGAGGCAGAAAATGTGTCCGAGAAATTACAGGTGAAGTATTCAGTTTCTAATTGATGTTTTATATCAGCGGTCGCCAAACTTGAAGAGCTCAAGGACCAGCAAATTCACAAGTTAAATTCCGCTGACCATTATTTGGATTTTTTTAAGTGCTAAATATATTTATAAAAAAAATGTAATCCAAGAACACATAAAATGTTCTTAGTTATTAAAATGAAACTATTAATTGTAACCAAATTATGAAAGCTTTATTAATAAATCGTAATAAAATAAACAAAAACAAAATAATTAAAAAATGGTTTAAATAATCAAACATTTAGCATTATACATTCCTAGTGTGATGGATGTTCCTGCTTACTTGAAATAAGATTATAGATATTTGGATCCAATGTTTTTACTGCAAGGCGGAGAACTGCATTTATTTCAAGCTGAGATCGGTATCATGTTTTCATAGCTGTGACATGAATAATAAGTTGTCATCACATAAATAAGTTGTAGAGAATTGAATCAGAATTTTCATAGCCTGTTCAGTAAGAAAAGGGTATTCACTTTTTATGGAAAGCCAAAACTGAGATCTTGATAAGGATGAATAAAATTTAAATTTGAGAATTTCATCGGACGATAGGGGTCGATGAGGCTTTCTTTTAGATGCATGCTTAAATTATCCTGAATTTTTGCTGCAAGCGGATCTATTATCCACATATTACATGTTTGCAATCCAGTAGTGCACAGGAATTTTCAAAGGGGGGGGAGGGTCCGGGGTTTAATTCACCATTCTTGTATCATGCTATTTTTGATTTTGCAATTTTCTGGTACAAAACACAGTAAAAACTAATTATTGAAAAAATTTGCATTATTAATAAAATTAACATTAATAACAAATATTTAATTAAATTTTTACGTATTATATACTTAGAATTCCAACCAAAACGGAAAAATCAAGGGCTTTAGGGTCGGACCCCAGACCTCCTCCCCTTTTGTGCGCCCCTTTGCAATCTTACTCTTTGAGTAATAACGAGCAAACGATTCTCTGTAAGTGATTCCGAGTGCTTTTTGACTAGGGTTACTACTAGCTGTTTAGCATCATTTTCCTTAACTTTTAACATATCATTAACATTAACTTAACTTAACATTAACATAACTTAACGTGATGAGTAAGTATATTCCACATTTTTCTAGAAACCAGCAAAATGTTCTCGTGGACTACTAGTGGTCTACGAACCACCACTTTGGCGCGACCTCTGTTTTATATATTCGGTATACTTAAGAACGTATTTTTTGCATGCAAAGATTGACAACTTTAACTAAACAAAAATCACATTGAGAACTTTCTAAATTGCAGTTTGAAATGCGGTCTATCATAATGATAACCAAAATATATTAATACTAAAGAAGGCCAGGAGAGTCATATATCATAAAACACGCTTAACGTGCCAATCCGCGGTTGCAAATGTTTATGAATAGATCCCACTAAAAAAACACAAACTCAAAAACTTTATGAGTAAAGGTATATATATATATAGTAATATAAAATAAAAGTGAAGAAGTACTAGAACCTACAATGCTAAAGCAGGAAGAAATTGGAATTCACCAGACACAATACATGTAGATATAAAAAAGTCTTTGGACTAAACTGGAGACCTATTATGATTTCTGAAGCTGTCGCTGAATTAGGCCAGCGAATTAGGATTAGTAATGCTTTATGGATCCAACCTTCCCCGTACAGCAGAAATTTTCGACATAATAGGATATATATATATATATATTTTTAAAAATGCCTTTAACAATACACCTGAAATTCATTTTAGAATCTTGTACGCTACCGTCTAATGAGGACGAATATTCGATGCACCATATGTTTAGGTTAGCTGACTCTATATTTAAACATGGTGATCTGTATAACCATATTAGTTTCTATATCGAACATTCCACACAGTATTGTCAGATAGAATTATTTTTCGACTAATACCTTAAATTAGGATAATGTTTGATAAATGTATTCTGTTTTTCAGACTTCTATGGGTTGGAGAGCTTATTACAGAAGATGCATTCTTCAAGCTGCCAGCGGGACAAGCAGTTCTTCTTCAAGATATAGCAAGAAAGATGAAAGCAACTATTTTATGAAGAGAGAGTTTCATTCTTATACGTATAATAATCAACCTTATTTATTCTCTAAACTCGACTTCAATTTGCCGATGTTTCGAAATATTTAGTGATGTTTTCTGCTTTTAAAAGAAGTCCTCTAATTTAGACAATTTATTTTCGTTGAAGTTTGAATATTATCTGATTAGAATTTCTTCAATATTTGTTCAGTATGAATATAAGAGATCAGTGTCAAAATTTAGTAAATTGTGTGTTGTTTTTCGTCTGAATATTAATCATCCAAGGAAGATGCGTTAAATCAATACTTAGAGAAATTGAATAACTATTGACAGTTTCAGTTGAAGATTTTACAGTGGGAATATACTAACAATTACAAATAGATAATAAAGAAGAAGCATACTTCACTTTATTTGCAGTGAGAGAAAAGTATATTGCTTTATGGTATTATTAAAACATATGATATGAAAGTTTTCATAGACAGAAAAGCATCTTTCTAAAATAAACATGCTAAATCCTCACCAAATTGTCAAAAAAGTATATTTTGAGGAGAATAAAGCACTTAGTTGTCCTGTGTATCAAGTGATTTATAATCAATTGATTATAATTTGAGAACTCTACAGTAAAATAAGATTCAAGTCTGGAGGAAATAATGTAAGGGAAGTAATATTTTTTTAAACTTATATGCATGGGATTGTTGAAGACATCTTTTTCATTATTGAAGTTTTACTTGTCATTCTTTTATTGCGATTGTTGGATTATAGACCTTTGGGGATCCACAAATTGAACTCGAAAGAGTATTAAAATATTTTTAATTGAAAAAATGTATAAATAGTTCTCTATTTAGAATCAAAAAGTTTAAAATTGCATTTATTTATTTTGTAAGACAATTACTATTTAAGAAAGCATTGGAAAAGCACTCTTTAATTTTAAAATACATTGATATGCAAAAAAATATTATTAAAGTAGATTTTTACATACTCTCACAGATTTCACTGTCTGATATGTTAAAAAGGTGGGTTGCTGTAGGGTGCAACTCCCATCAAAGAATTTAGATTAAACGTAAATTAAACATGTGACATGCTGTCCCTTATTCTGCCAGTTTTTTTAAAAAACCTGAGCTATTGCTTTAATTATTAAACTCAATGCAGCTGAAGTGTGTACAGAATTAATTTTGCACCGGACAAAATATTTTCCCGATGCTGATGATAATGGGGCTTCTTCAATGTGTAATTCATTTTGAGAATTACGTAATTGCAACTACCACTGCAAAGCTTGGATTACAACTACCACTGCAAATAAGGGACTGTAATTACCACTGACAAGTATGGATTGTAACTACGACACGAATGAGGAGCAGAAATTACTCCATATTTGAGAAGCATGTATTGTAACTACAACTGCGAAGCTTGGATTTCAACTACCACTGCAAATAATGGATTGCAACTACGACACAAATGAGGAGCAGAAATTACTTTCTATTTGAAAAGCATGTAACTACTACTGCAAAGCTTGTATTGCAACTACCACTGCGAAACTTGGATTACAACTATTATTGCAAATTAATGGATTGTAATTACCACAGCCAAGTATGGATTATAACTACGACAGAAATGAGGTGCAAAAATTCCTCTCTATTTGAGAAGCAAGTATAGTAACTACTACTGCGAAGCTTGGATTGCAACTACCACGACGGTGCATGCATGTTACTACCACTGCCAAGTAGGGACTGTAACCATGATACAAATGAGGAGCATGAATTACTCCTTATTTGAGACGCATGAATTTCAACCCAAATTGAGATGAATAGATACCGAATATCTATTCTTCTCAATCAATTTTATTTTGAAAATTTCTGTTGAACTATTCTGTATCAAATATGATGATGATGTTTAAAAGGCATGAGACAAAAAGCCAAATAAAACATACTAAAATATAAAACTTTTTATTCACTGTTATAAATGAAAACGTATGGAAGATTTTATCGACTGAGTTAAAATTCCACGAAATTATAAACGCACACGCGAATTACTTTTAATTTCACTTTTTGTGTTTAGTGTTGATGCTGTATTCTCTTCAAGTATTTTCCCATTCAAAGTTCTATCATTCCTAAGCATTCCATTATTCTTCTGTACAAATGAACATGTATGATTCACCATGGCTATAAATAATGTATATACAGTTGTTGTGAATTATGTTAAAATAATAAAATCTAAAAATTTTATTATGCCAAATGTGTTTGATGTACTTGCTAAAAACATAGAAGTCAAAAATTTCTTTTCTATAATTTAAGTTATAATTCACCCATAAATTTTTAAAAATTTTATTTTTTAAAAACATATACAACTCTTCACACAGCAAAAGAGTAGACATTTGTCTACCTATTTTTGAAATAGATAAGCACAGCATTTAGGAACCTTTATATAACAACCTTATTAATTTTGAAAAAAAATATATAGCAGTTGTTTTTTAATTCGAATACACACACATAGAGAGAGAGAGAGAGTAAATAAGAATAAATTAACAGAGTAACAAAAATTTATTGAGAATACTCAATTTCAGATCAACAACATGGAATAATAATTAAAATTACAGTTTACAAAAAATATTCTCTTCAAACTAAAAAATGGAAGTAGCTCGTTCTTACCAGCTCAAATATTTATGAAAAATTTAAGTAAAATGAAGGTTTTTTCCTCCTAAAAAAAAATGTGAATTTAGTGCTCATCACACACAACTTTCAAATATAAAGTAAAATAAAAACACCTTCAAGTAAAAATTTAGAGCAGTGCTTCTCTCAAAGTTTCAATATTCGCGACCCAACATTCAATCATGATTTTCATCTCGGCTCCCTCATACATTAACAATGAATTCTCTCAATAATACTATGCTAAGACTACGATACGACCTTAACCTCTTAAGTACCACTGGCGTATATAAACGTCTCGCTCAGTCAAAACATTAATTTTCCCGGATGTATATATACGTCTTTCCGGAAGTACGATCTTTTCTCCGCACTGTTATCCATAAAATTTTTCCGAAGGCTTTGGAATGCAATAAAAGGACCTTGACAATGTTTGCGAAGAATTTATTTTTTCAGAATATTTTTGCTTCTTTATTCCCCCCCAATACATCCCATACTCCATCTACGTGGTAAATGGTTGGTATTGCGAAGCGAATCGCGTAACTTTTATCGGCAGTTAGGGGGGGATTAATTATAAACCGTACTAATTATAAAATTAAGAGTTAATTTTTGTATATAATTGTACATATGTCATTCCCACGGGGTCACTGATAATTATTAAATGTATTCTTAACTTCGTATTGTTAAATTAATTATAAAATACATTGTGTAGCATGATACATTATAAGAGTAATACATCAGTGTAAATGTGTAGTTTATTTCTTTATTATGTCAGAATGTGTTTTGTTGTTTTTTGTTTGTTGCTCGCCCCCCCATAGAGTCGTCACGCCCCCCAAGGGGGCACGCCCTACAGTTCGAGAAACGCTGATTTAGAGGATTTAAGGTACGATAAATGTACCGTGGCCGACGTAGTTAAATAATAGGTTTCAGTTCTGGTGCCAGTGAAGACCAAAGCATCGTCTAAAATGGGCGATGAACGTTCAGTCTATCAATGCTCAAAGTTCTCAAGTTGGAATAGTGTGGAAGTTTGGGGAGTGGGGTGGCAATTCAGGTGTCGTCTTCGTCAATCGGCCGAGGCTCAGAACTACAAAATTGCATCACACATTGAGAACCATTCCTCTTATAAGGCAGTGGTTAAGCACATTTTAAATTCATTTAATGACAATGTTGTGTCACATATTCAACAAATTTTGAAGCGCCCACAAAAACACAAATGTCTCAAAATAACTTCTAAGTAAAAAGAATTATGTATGCATTATATAAGCAATAAACTAATTATTTCTCTTAATTATTGCTTGTTTGAACTGTTTTTCTCATGCTAGAAGTATTTTTTTCGTCTTGGAAGGCATTGTAACGATTGTTTATGTGAGAAAAATATTTTCGCATAAAGCATCGTTTCTCAAATTGTGGGGCGCGCCCCCTTGAGGGGCGTGAGCTTATTGAAAAGTCAAAAACAAAAGAATATTTTAAAAAAAAAATAATTCACTGAAAGTAAACAAATAAAATACGTTCTGACTTAATAAAATATATATTTATACTGATATATTACACTCATAAATGTATCATTGCTACACAATGTACACTGCTGTGACCACCGTAAATGCAACACCAAGAAAGACAAGATCAGAGTCGCGATTTCGGGATCATCTTTTTTTTATTTTTTTTGTCCAGTTTGTAAGAAACTACACTGCTGGCCACCGTAAATGCAACACCAAGAAAGACAAGAGATAGCACAATAAAATTTATTTTGTAGATAACATGTTGACCAAGTATCAAATGATTAAATTTAAAGACTTCTGTGAAGTGTGATTTCTGCCAGAATCAACAGCCAGAGCAGCCGCCATTGTTGGAGATCACCTCTGCCACACGCCTCGACATTGATTCAAAGAGACTTTGGGTGTGTTCTTTTTGGTACAGAAGACCAAGCTACTTCCACACGTTTCCAAAGTTGATCTGGTGTGGCAGCTGGGGGTGTAATCCGGGTCTGTCATTGAGCAACCATAGACCACATGTTTTTTATCGGTGAAAGATCCGGAGAGCGAGCCGGCCAGGGAAGAAATTCAATCTGCGATTGACGAAGGACCTTTGGACAATGCGTGCCACGTGGGTCGTGCATTATCCTGTTGAATATGGTTGTGGCCAAGGCCTGAAATTAGAAAGGACAACTGGCTCCAACACCCGGAGAAGTAGCGTGGCTGTTTAAAGTACCGGCAATGCGTACTAGGGAGTGCGAGAGAAATTATCCAATACCGCCCCATACCATAATGCCCGGTGCAGGACCAGTGTGGCGGTGCATAACGCAGCTGTTCAGCATCCTCTCTCCACGGTGTCTCCAGACTCAAATCCGACCATCGTGGTGTTGCAGACAGATGCGTGACTCGTCAGTAAAGAAAAACTTATTCTTCTGCCGCCCACATCCTTCCTTCCCTAGCACCATTAGCGGCGGAGATGTCTGTGGTTCTGCGTCAGGGAGACCAAGCAATGGACGTCTTGCGGACAGACCACTCTGTTGTAAACGG
Organism: Trichonephila inaurata madagascariensis; assembly: GCA_019973955.1. NCBI lineage: Eukaryota > Metazoa > Arthropoda > Arachnida > Araneae > Nephilidae > Trichonephila > Trichonephila inaurata. The sequence continues at coordinate 15,274 of BMAV01012335.1, read as the reverse complement.
CGTCGAATGGTACGCGCAAACACTGAATGATGCGTTACAGACTCAATGTGCTGTGCTATGGTTCGTGATGTGACTGGAGCGATCCACGCATGCCACATTTGCCTGTCCTCACGTGAAGTGGTTGGGATGCGATCAACGGTTTGGGCCACGTTCTCGCTTCCACGGTCATATTCCGCATTACAGTTGTTTGGTTTCATCCAACACGACTGCCGATTTCCCTGAAAGATAATCCACAATCTCGGTAGGCCACTATCCTTCCTCTCTCGAACTCGGATACTTGATCAAAAGCTGATCGCCGTTTTCTACGAGACATAACTGATCGTTTTTTGAAAAGACCACAAGAAAAATACAATTGCCGGACTTGAAATCGTCGAAATCTCCAAGCCTTAAATAGGTCTTTGAGGTGGCGCCACAGGCATGCGTGATGTAAGTCTGCGCTGAAATTCTAATAATTTGCATATCTCACCTCCGCTAATGCGTGTTGTAAATTTCATGTTACTTGCATGCTTCCTTCAGGGTGTTGCATTTACAGTGGCCAGCAGTGTAATTGAGTTCGATAATTCTGTTGCCGCCCATCTGACAGGTGCTCGAATTTTTTTTTTAGAATTTCGATATCCATTTCGTATAAATTAAATGTTCAAATTCAAATACTGTTCGCAAGATTTCAAATGCACTAACAGTTCGCAATTTTTATCTAAAGGCTTGTGTGTGTGTGTGTTCCCGGGTTTCGGCACCAAAATAATATTCAAATTCAAGTTCAATATCAAATAATGTTCAAATTCGTAATTCATTCGTTATCGTATTTAAAAAATTCAATTCGAATTCATGCATTAAAAATAGAATAAATTAGTTCTCACCTGTCAGAAGTTGAGGCGACTAAAAACACTCGACCAGTCGGATGGAGGGACAAAAATTTATTTACAAGACAAAAACGACAAATTAAATATATTCTTACAAGCCGTTGCACGATCGTGTAACAAAACCAAATAAGAAATGCACCTTCATTTACTATCAATACCGCAAACATCTCTCGGATTCCAAAATTTTTAAATTCTTAAAGATCCTTATTAATTTAACGTTACTCAAAAATCTTTTCCCACATGCCGATAGCTGCCACCTCATTGGCCAGGTAGTTTTTCTTCTCGCGGCTAGCATTGGCCAAGGGAAAGTCATGATAATTTTTAATGTTCTGATTGTATTCATCTTTTTCGGCTTTAAAAGGCCAGTTTTTCTCCAGATAATTTCTTTTAGAAATTATTACTCTCAAGTAATTTATTCAAAATCCCCAAGCTTTTTAAATTTCAATTTTTCATTTAATTATTCTGTAAAATTATTAAAATGGGCAAGTAATCAATCTCAAGTTATCGCATTATCGGATAGGAGATAAAAGCCCTGACTGGCTATGTGCTCTGCAACCCAAACCCAGCTACAAGACAAACAGGAATACTATATACACTTGAAAACAAGCGACTGCAGCCCCGCTGAACTAGAGTTACAACACATGTGTTAAATTTCGAGACATGTTTCATAGGTTTAAATAATCGTGTAAAATGAAAACACTCCAAGAACCCCCAAAAAAAAAAAAAAGTAAGAATAAAATCCTTACGTAATAAAACAAAAACAATTAGAGTATAAGTACAGGAATAGAAGTAACAACTATTCGTAGCTACTTGATAACAAGCGTGCACGTATCTTACGAACTGGATCAAAAATGCTGTCTGCAGTAGATGTGTCAGATATGTCTCATACAACTGTCGTCTTCGATTCAAATGAAGAATTCTGAACGTACAGCTCTCTGTTGGTTTTTGTTGTTACAAAATCTGTTATTAGCGGAGGAGGAGATTCCTGCTAAAATAAAAATATTCGTGTAAAAAAGCATATTGGAGAACCGTGTTATTTTAAAATAAGGTAAAAAAAGAAATGGGTTTACAGCTTCTTATAGCTGCTTTTGAAACTTAAGGGTTACACAGGCGACTTTTTTAGTGTTTGAGCATGCGCAGTGGGAACCGCCTGGCAGTGATTGGTTTGCGAAAACAAATCGGGAAGTTTGGGGGGGAGATCAAACGAGCGAGAGGTGGAAAGGCCCCATCCAGTGTTCCGACATACGCCCCGGCAAACCAGAGAAAAAAAATAAAGGTTTTTTGTCAACAACCTCGTTGGTTTCGGGGCAACAATGGGGACCCTCCCCCATTTAGTTTTTACTTAATTTGCTTAAAAATTTTAGTTAAAAGTTTTCATTATTAAAAACAATGTTTGGGTAATTAAAGATCGGAAAATTTTAGATCAAAAAAACTCATCATTATAAAATATATATATATATATATATATATATATATATTTGTAGAACTTCCTTAAAAGGAAGCTTTAAAAACACTTTGTTTAAATTTAGAAAAACACTTTTTTAAAAATTGCAAGTAAAATAATTTTTTAAAAAGTGTTCAGGCAAATATCAATAAAATTGAATTAAACTCGCGGAAATCTATACAACCCATTGGCGTAACGTACACCCCCGCATCGCGGGGTCAGGGGGCGGGACAAGATTTTAGGGAGCCCAAAGCTTGACTGACGCGAAATACGGTTTGAGAATCAAAATCTAACTTTACAATAGAGCCTTAATATTCTACATTACACCACTGTTATTATTTGGTCGTTTTTCAGGTTAACTAAAAACAGGTATTCTTTTTATTTAAATTAAAAATTTTACACACTGTCTGCGTGAGAGAGACACAAAGAGAGTAATCTTATAATCGTGGGAGTGAATAATCAATTGATCAGATAAATGAAATATAACTGTAATTTAAATGCAACTAATAAAGAATTAATAATTAAACTCTATTCAGGATTCAACGTGTTTCGAATTAAATCTGAGCCAGCTACAATAAGTGCCCGTGATATATTAGGTTGGGGGGAAAATCCATTATTTTTTCGGTAGATAGTAGGCATATCTCAAAAATATCGATCAAACATTTTCAAATTTATGCTTGTTGTCAATATAACATTTCACATTAAAAAAACTATTTTGCTTTTTTTTGTTTGATCCATTTAGCTGTGAGTTACAGGGTGTTGAAAATGGAAGTCAACAAAGAGAAAATTCGGTTGTTTTTACAGTTTTTCTTTGATAAAGGCGAAATTGCAATCCAGGTGGCTGAAATGGCGAATGGTGTTTTATGGTGACGATGCAGTAACAGCTAATTACGTTCAATTTTGGATTCGACGATTCCGTTCAGGTATTTTTGATGTTAAAGATGCACCTCACACAGGCAGGCCCGTCGTCGAAAATGTCTATAAAATCACAGAAATAATCGAAGTTGACCCGCATGTTAGTAATCGTAGCATCGCCCATAAAATAGTTTTAAGCCATTTGCGCAAAGTTTGATTCAAAAAGTAGCTCCATGTTTGAGTGCCACACCAAAAAACATAATGGATCGAATTTCCATTTGCGAAGTCTTGGCCAAACGGAATGAAATCGACCCATTTCTTAAGTGGAGGGTGACTGGTGATGAGAAATGGGTCACATACTACAATATTGTGTGAAAACGATTGTGGTCAAAGTGCGGCGAAGCAGCTCAAACGGTGGCCAAACCAGGACTAACGGCCAGGAAGATTCTACTGTGTATTTGGGGGGACTGGAAAGGAATAATTTATCAGGAGTTGCTTCCGCATGACCAAACACTAAATTCAGATCTCTGCTGTCAACAACTGGACCGTTTGAAGCTAGCGATTGACCAGAAATGTCCAGAATCGGCCAACAGAAGAGGTGTTGTGTTCCATCAGGACAACACCAAGTCATACACTTCTGTAGTGACTCGCCAGAACCTCTGGGAGCTTGGTTGGGAAGTTTTAATGCATCCCCCATATAGTCCGGACCTGGCACCATGCGATTACTACCTTTTTCTTGCATTGCAAAACTTCCTGATGGACAAGAAATTGGGATCAAGAGAAGATTGTGAAAATCGATTACTAGATGTTTTCGCCAATAAGGCCCAAGACTTCTAAGAGAGAGGAATTATGAAGCTACCTTTAAAATGTCAACAAATTATACAACAAAACGTTGCATATTTGACCCAAATCGGACAATCGGAATCATGTTAAATAAAGTCTTGATTTTCATGCAAAAATAATGGATTTCTTTTTCCCCAACCTAATATATCCTGCTCATAACATAAATCTCAATTTTAAATTAAACTTAAATTTCTTTCTGAGATTTTTCTAAGAGTATTATGTATAAAACTAGAAAACTCAATTCTCTCAATTCAATTCTTTGCTTTTTTATTCTAGATTAACTTCAGAAAATGACTTCGTGCGTGAAAAGAGAGAAACCAAATCTCGATGGAACGTAATAAAATTATTCTAAATAAATTACCGTAAAATCCGGGGTATAACGCGCACCCTCCTTTTTACGAAGAAATTTGAAATATTAGTATACATTGCGCTCTTATGTTTTGAAGTCATTTATTTGAGGTATTATCCCAGACTTTTTTGACAAAGCACTCGTGTAGCTGAACAGTGCGATGTTAATATTCACTCACTCAACTCACCCAAACTTTTGACAAAATAGTTTTCTTTTTGAACTACAACTTTCTCTCTCTCTTTTAGTTCACAAGGCAAGTCATTTCTTTTTAAATAAACATTATTTCGATACATGTAGAAGTAAAAAAATTTTTAATACTTATCTCTTTTGTTATTTTTAAAGCTATCGTTTTGATACACCGGCATATAACGAGCCCTCTTGAGTTTCGATCTTATTTTTTGTGTTAAAAGTGCGCGTTATACGCCAGATTTTATGGTAGTAAAAACAAGAAAGAAAGTCTTAAACTAAAAAGCATTTTCTCACATGGAAACAAAATCATCAGCCTTAAAAGTATCCAAGTAGATGTTAACGTGAGCAATTTCTGATTAAAAAAATTTAAGTATCAAATGTAAGCAACATTTGACACGCAACTCATCAGACTGAAAACTAAATAAAAATATGTAGATGAATAACGACCCGAAACTTTTTCGGTCAAAAAAGATTCGCGTGAACTGTTTTGATAAGTATTCTTTATTCCCATCTTTAATACACATATTTAGGGCTGAAGTATTTTTTCCAGCCACCAGAGGGCCTTCCTAACTGAAGGACATCGTAACGAAAAAACTGTTAGGGCGAATTACGAGTGATTCCGTTTAGTTGGTTTTACATTTACCGCGCAACAGAGGTGACAAGTAACTATTTATTAAAATGTTACATAAAAGAATAATTTGACGCGTACAGTTAACTTATGACTGTGAAAGACTGTTGCACTTCAAAGAGTTAAATATTCCTCTACAGAGTATCTGGGAATTTGTCTGCAAAATTGCCTGAGCCACAACATTTCTCAAGGAACAAAATAAATAAAGGTAAAGTACAATTTTTATGTCAGTTAACAAAACCACAGTTATGTGAGTATGTTAACTAACTTTCGCAAGCAGTGATTTAAAATTAATCGAATAAAAGTCGAAAAGTATAAACCCGAAATTAAATATTAATTGAAAATTCTGACATTTATAAAGTGGAATTTAAGTTTCTTCGTGGTTTTTTGAAATTGATCGAGGAGTTTCGAAGTATCAAAACCTCTGTAGATCAATTGCACTCGAAACGAAACAAAAAAAAAGTCGAGAAGGAGATCGAGCTCCAAAAGTTTTGAGGTACACAATCACATGGTGAAATTTTAAATATTACTGCATTTATACAACATCTGAACCAACATCACTTAATTTAGAGTTTTGATTAAAAGTGTTAAACACATTAATTATATCTATCAGAGTTATCTGCGTTTTTTGTTTTTTTTCGCAGTTGCATGAAAAAAGATTTGGTTCTAAAAACGTACCTAATATGCCGAAGTCGAAAATACACTTATGTATTTGTGTGAGAGTGTGTAACAAAAAGTCAATATAATATTTAAATTTTACTAACATTTAAGAAAATATCGCTAGCTGAGATCAATTGAAAATATTCATTTCTAAAGGTATCGATGAAGCAGCAGCGGTCAATAACTCGCTAATCGAAAATGTAGGAAACAAAAAGCTTAGTTTTAAAAATAATTATTCTATTAAAAATGTAATGAAAGAAATCACTGCCCTGTTAATATAAATGTATTCCTAATCTTTTAATTTAAAATCATGAAAAAAAAACGAATTTATAATATCAGAGCAAGAAAAGAGATGTTATCAGCCTAGTGCTTATAGTCACACAGTCGTGGCTGGTATCTCATGAGTTTGATTCCTGGTGCCACTGAAGACCCGTCATGTAGAAGGGACCGATGTATGTCAAATCTTCCTTGGCTCAAAGTTCTCAAGTTGATGGTGTGTGGAAGTTACGAAAGAGGGGTGTCGGCTCAGGTAGCGTTCTCGTCACTTGACCACGGTTCAAAATTGCGAAGTTCGTCATAATTAACCCTCGTGTTGCCTTCAGAACGACGTTAGCAAATATTCACTCATTTACTTTACGCGTAGTTCTTTCCAAGTTTTTTTTTAAAAAACGTGAAAATTCACAAACAATTGACTAAATTTATGTGACGTCATGGTCACATAATAATGATAGACACGTGTTTCTAGCCAGTTAATTCAAAAATTCCTGTGACATCATAGTCGCACCGTAATTACAGTCAAGTGTTTGAAACTAATCAGTTCATGCGCTTCGCTGTTGCCAACTTTTGCTCTTTGCAGAAACTTTCTCTTAATCACATATTTGTCAACAATAACGCAAATAGGTATACAAAACGCATTTAATCTAAAAGTACATGCATAAAATAAGATTTTTTTTTAAATTTTAAAATCTTTTTGATGAATTATTTTAAATGTGATTGCGTAAAATAAGATTTAAAAAAAAAAATAAAAACCTTTTTGATGAATATTTTATAACGTTGGAACATCTTTTCTCAATTATGAAATTTAAAATTTTATCTAAGTTTTAAAATTGAACAAGCACAAAATGTCTGTTTTGAATTCAATGGAGAACACGTGTTTGTCTTTATCATGCGGCCGTCATGAATTGAGCCCATTGCAATATACAAGATTAAGTTTGATTGTGCGATGAAAAACTGAATTAGCCTTATTTTTTGTCGACATAAAGGAAATAAAATGTTAACAAGAGAATCAGGAACTGGACTGATTACTGTCGTCTTTCTTCCGAACAAGCCGTCTGCTATAAATCAAAAGTTGTTTTGGCAACATGACGTCGAAATACTTAAATTTCAATTTTACTATTCGCGAAGGCCGAGAGGTTGTCCTCCAGACTTTCTAATGCGTTCTGAACTGCGTAAAGCAGATGAAGAGCGCCTGTGAATAAAATTTACTGGAAGAGGGCTCTGACTTAGGGAATCGGGAGAGAGAATGCATAAAATAATTAGAACAATATGAAAAAATGGGTGTGGGAGTGTAATAATATAAAATTAAAAAGAAAAGTAAATAAACGAGATGTTCTGAAGTAATCGTCGAGATGATAATTTTTCTTCTCAATTCTTGAAGTAAACTTTAAAATACTGTTGTGTCAAAGAAATTGACTGTGCTATGCGTAGACAAAATTTGTATCATAATCAACTGTAGTCCACGACGTAACTACGGCAAGACAATAACAAACGAGTGTGCTCCCCGCCGCCCCGCGACCAATCACTCGCGTTTGTTTGTAATACTTCATACACAACTTGGCTATTCTGAAATAAAGTGCAAACCATTTTGATCGTTGGCGTGCCCAAAATATTGTGTCGCGTGCCATGAATGGCACACGTGCCAATGGTTCGCCATCCCTGTACTATGTATTCATTAATTTTCAGTTTCATGTGTAATGCTCTATACTTTCATTACGTATTTTTATTTTTTTTAAGGGTATTTGAGCAGTTTATTTTCTATTGCATTCTCATGCAAACAAGGTGTACAAATGCAATACACTGCTGTCTGAGGAAACACTCGAACTTATTCTTTTTAACCCATTCTCACTAACCCGGCATTTTCACAAACTTGGCCACACTTCGGTATACATTAGGCTGAGTTTTTGGAACTCTACTATATTAATTTTTATATTCACGGTATGGTAGAAACTATATATTATTATTAAATTGACGCTTATTTCTTAAATACCAGAAACGAAGTTCTAATTGTGTGATAGATAAAATGCAATGAAAACAATTACAATTGACTGATTTTAATTCCAAACATAGAAGGGGTTCATTTGAGGTTCTTTTTTATGGCTTCTACGATCTCCAGATCTTACCTCTTAAGATTTCTCTCAATAAAGATATCTGAAGGAATTGGTTAATCGGGATGCTGTGGAATATGCACAGTCAACATTCGACGACGCGCGCATGCAAGCCTTTATATGCTTAGGGGACATTTTTAACTTCGTTCTATTTAAAATTAAGCATAAATATTTATGTCCCTGCCTCGAATAGAGGTTTTTTCGTAAGCCGGATCTGACGTCGTACATTTTTTGCAATCATTTTTCTCGAAGATTTTTAGCATTTTTATATGTAATTCAAGTAACGAATCTGGCTGTGCAGTTTATCCGGTCTTTGTAGATCGGTCTTTTAGATCATTTGGCGAAATATGTGTGGTTTTGCTATTTTCGGTGTTTTATAAATAGCAAAATACTTTTTTCCCCTCTAATGTTATAAGAGGTCGAAAATAACAAAAGAATACATCACAGACGATTAATTGCTACAAAAGGAAAATTACTAAGACATTGATTTGTATTGATTAGAAATAATGATTGAGTAAGCAGTTTTCATATTATGATGTGTTGAATAAATTACCGTGGAGAAACTGTTGTTTTTTGAAGTGAAAACTTCTTTAGCCGCGTTGGACACTTTTTGGTAGTGGAAAATTTTATGGGTTAGCGTCACTGACATGCTCATGACTCTTTATGCTGTAAAGGTTGTTTCTCCTCGCAGATGGCAGTGTAGTACGGCCAACTGCCCGGGAGGAGTGATTGAGAATTATGTTTACGTCGCTCTAAAAAAGCTATTTGACGGAACTCGTAATTCGCCAACTTACCGAGAAATTTGAAAAGGGAATTGAAAAATGTATTATAAAAAATAAGTTTTCTGCATATTTAATATTTCTGTTTTTTTTAAAAATAATTATTTAAAACTTACCCCCCAGTTTTGCAAAATAGGAAACATATAACTGTTTTAAGGTAATGGTTTAAATATAATTTTTGGAAATTTTTTAAAATAAATTATGTGAGAAATTAAAATTTTGCATTTATTTTTTCCGGATATTAAAATAATACAATAATGCTTTTTTTTTGATTGGAAATAGAAATATTTTAATGGAAGAAGAAATACAGGTCAGAATCAGGATTTATCAAAAAAAAGAAGAAGCTCAACCCCGATGCCCCAAAGGGGAATTAGATTTTATAGTTAAAAAACGCCGCGGAAAAATGAGTTAAACCATTCTTTTTTAAAAACAGTGAAGAATATAAAACAATATTTTTTGGCATCTGATGTTTTTGTAGGGTGTCATAATGCTGAGTAAGAAAATTTTGTTAGACAGAAGCTGCATAAAATGAGAGCTGATAACACTGGTGGGTTGTTTTACAAATTTAAATTTTAGTTCTCAACCGCCCTTTACATGATAACAAACATCATAGATGTTGCAGACAGATTATCAAATGGCACTGTTGGAAAATTGTGTATTAGAGAGAGAGATAAAAACCATGACATTATATAAAAATTTTGGGAAAAAATTTCCCAAAAAACTATGGGACAAAAAAACGAGCTACAAAATCGAGGAATTTTTAGTGTCCCCCTTTTTATTTTTGACGATGATGTTGTGCCAATCACCCCCTCAGACACACATCATCCATATCACTCAATAACAAAAACTATAAAAAAGGAAATAAAAAACATTTTCCACTTATTTCGTTTTGGCAATGACTATTCAAAATCAAAAGGGAGGTACTTATGTTTATTGTCTACGAATACAACGAAAACATCCTAGAAAATTTAAAAGTATACGTAGCTTTAACAAGAGTAACAAATTTTCCGGTTTATTTTGGTTACTCAAAAAAAATATTAGCAGCAGCGGGAGATTTTGATTGGTAGAAAAAAGGAAAACACCTCTTAATGTTTCCCAGAAACAGATAAACCCCCTTTAAAAAGACCAAAAAGTCATCGAGAGGATCTAACGTTGAATTGAAAAGGTTAAAAAAACAATACACCAAAAATGGTCCCCAAAAATTTTTCTAGAATTCATCTCCAACAAGAAAGGATTATCGGTATTTTCATTCAATTATCAAAGTTTGCATGCGCATGCAGCTGCCCAAAAAAATTAGCTGTCGAAAAAAAGTCAAATGTTCTGCTTTTGTCAGAAATTCATATGAAAAAAAGAAGAACCACTTGATTTCCGAATTTAAACCCCTTTGTTGCAAGTTATAAGGCCCGAAGTTTCCAGCAGCAGGCGTAACTATTTATCAAAAACCCCTCAAGATACGTCACATTTCATTACCCAAATTTATGGACATACTTTCCCTAAATTCACTGGGAAGCATTGGGTTAATGTTTCGATATGGGAAAAAAGCGTTTGCCCCGTTGCGATTCCGAGAATGGGCTTTTAATATTAATGGTTCCCGTTTATATTTCGCCTAAAAAATCTATGAGATAGATACAAAAATTTTTTATTCGAAAATTTGATGATTTATACAAAAAAAGGGTTCGGGAAATACTGAAAATAGTTTTATGAAAAATAGATAATATCCCTTTATGATTTTAAGTGGAGACTTCAATATTAACTTTGCAGATGAAAAAAATCTACCTTCTAAAAAATAAAAACGATGATCGATGGGGTTTTTTACGCGATATTTGGGATAAATTTGAATCAAACTTTTTCCCTTTTTTTTCTTATTTTTTATTTTTCAAAAAGTTTATTGTATCTTTTTTAGGGAAAAAAATGAAATAATTAAAATATAACAAGTCTTAAGTATTGTTGAAATTAATGATGAAAAAAGATGCAAGCAATTAAAAAAATGTTGAAAAAATACATTGAATTCTATAAAAAAAAATACTATCCATAAAAAAAATATGATTGTATATTAATTATTATTTCCCAAATTTAAGGTTTTTTTTTTTTGTCATGATCTTTAAGAGAGAGAGAGAGACCCAATATTTTTTAATAATAAATAAAACCCTATAAGCATGCATATAATTGTTGCTCGGAGTGTCAGTAGATGGGAAAAACCCGATTGATGTTGGGGTAATTTTTCTAAGCATTACGAAATTTCAAATTTTAATACTAAAAGTTCTAAGTTTTCACTTCTATCGGGGCAGTCTCTATAACTGCCAATTTTTTTTTCAAGTTCAGATGAGTAAACTTGATAAAAATTTCTTTTAGATTAAATTATCAATTTAATGATTTATATATCAATAAAAACCTTTCAAAGAATTCAGCAATTTTTAAGCGATGATAAAAGATATGTATATGATATCTTTCCAAAAAGATAACTAGCTAGCTTATCAATAATATTTTGTACCTCATTCAAATAGAATTTTCGATCCATTGTTGTAGCACGCTTTGTGTTTCATCAACTATTAAGCAAAAAATGGAGTTTGAATTCGAAACCAGAGCTGTTCATTGTGGAGAAGACCCATCAAGATCCAGGCTTGAAAAGAAATCTATAGTTTTTGATAGTCTTGATGATGAGGTAACATTTTTTCCAAAAAATTTTTATCTTTTTTTTTCTATAAAAAGAACGAGTGATACTTTTTAAAATATATTTCCCGGTTTGGGGTAATAGGGTGGCAACAGCAAAACAGAAGTTGGAAAAAATATTTGACCCCCAAAAGCCAAATATGGTGAGTAATTAATATATTGATATTTTAAGATACAGTCGAGCCCCCATATTACGAACTATCTTTTTCGTGAATTTTTCTAAACAGCGAACTTTTTCCTGGAACCAAGAACATTTCACGATTTCCTTCGTAAAATAATCTCCCAATAGTGAAGTGCATTTTCTATATAACGAAATTTTTTTCTTCGTGATTCAATTTTTTTTTCCCTATCTTTTTAAGTATTTCTGGGCATTTTAAAAAATTTTTTTTCTTTTAAAAAAATTTTACGGTGAACATAAACGGGAAATGGTTTTTTTAGGGGGCCCAACCCGCCGGAAATAGAAGCCTTCAAGAAATGCAAAACCCTTTTAACCCCCTACTGTCCATTTTTTTAATTTTTAAACATCTTCGATGTCCCCTTTCACCCTCAGTGGAGTTGTCTCGTATCCTTGAGCTAGTATTCGTTCGTTTGTAGTGTTGATCAATCGTACTGATAACTCCGTTTCTTGTAGCTCGAAAATGTTAAAACGTAAGTGCTTGGGCATCAAACAAAAAATGTAATTCTTCAGGAAGTGGATAAAGGTGTCGAGGAAAAGGCTATTTCTTTAAAATCTTGGTATTCCTCCAATATCTTATCAACTAAAATAAAAAAAAACCGAGAAAAGTTACGAAATTATTATTCATTGAATTCTTGTTCAAAACGTTTAATAACATGTGTCTGTAAAGATGTTGACCATGCAGTTTTGAAGAGAGAGGATACACATAATACGAGATAAAATGTTCCAATCACGAACCTTTTGTAATAGAAAAAGCTCTTCAAAATTTTGGGAAAGGGATTGGGGTACGACTAATTTCTGGTTTTAAAAAGGATGACTGGAAAAAATTTTAAAAAAAGACACGGGAAAAAAACACCTGAAAAGGGAAATTTTTGGGGTTTGGAAAAGATATTAGGGTATTATGAAACAAAAGCATTTTTTTAAACAAAAAATTTACCGATTTTATATAATTAAATTTAAGGGCGATATGATAATGTATGTTTAGAATTTCTAGTTATAAAAAATATGTGTTTAAGATAACACTTGTATGCTTTAAATTAAAAAATATTCTTAAAATTCATTTATTTAAAAATAAAATTATTTTCTTAGTGTTAAAAATACAGTATATTCCTCGACATTCTTTTTTTCTTTTTCTTATAGTTTTTCTTTCTTTCTTTTTTTTTTTTTTTTGTGATTGGTAAGATACATAAAATAAATAAATATTAATTTACAAAAAAGTGTGAATAATTACTTTTTTAATATATAGTGTTTATGAACATAAAATTTGTTTTGTGTGGTTTATATATAAAGCTATTTTAAGCTTACTATTTTAAAAGAGCTTTTATTAAAAAGCTTGCTATTTTAAAGTTTAAGCCTGTGCAATACAGTAGGTGGGGGATCGCATTTTTTTTCAGAATTTCAAAACCTACCTAGGGGGGAAGATTTCTTGGTTTGATCAAGTGAAAAATAAAATAAAAAAATAATTTTTACGTTAAGTATTACCCCATTTGAGTTTTTTTTAAAGTAAAAATCATTTTTGTAAAAATGAATGAGTGAGTGAGTGAATATTAACGTGGCATTGTTCAGCTACCTGAGGGCTTTTGGCGACGGACCACGTAATTTTGAACCATGCTCAAGTGACGTGGACGACACCTGAGCTGGTACCTCCCTTTTAACTACCACACTAAGGGAGGACGTTTAGCTTGACAGATTTACGTACACGCCCCCTTGGGGCGGGTTTGAAAAATAAACAGATTTTTTAGTAATTTTTAAACATTTATCACTATCAGAGGATACACACACTAAGTACTAGTGAAAAAATAGACCCGGTATGATTAACAGCTTTTTTAGAATTAAATTTAAAAAAAAAGACCTACTGTAGAAATTATAGTGTATGTGCGTAATAAGGCGGAAGACGTAGAAAAGCTTATATCAGACTGATTCGATGGTGCTGAGATAGCTAACTTGATTTGATTTTAATTTGCGTCGCTTTGGGAAAACGCACGAAGGCTATTGACGCGGACTCGTAATTTTAAACCACGGTCAAGTGACGAGGATGACACCTTCCACACCTTGCCAAAGTGAGGACTTTGAGCTTCAACAGGTCTTACGTGCTTCAGAATTTTCCCCCAGGGGCCCTTTGTGGCACAAGGTTTCAAACTCCCCCAAATACGGGTTGGTTCATCACTATTCCCGTCTCCAGGACCCTTGGAAGAGACGCTGGGTTTGAAACGTTGGTGAACATTGTTCTACTATTACTCAGTACCCACAATCAGTAATCTCCTTTTGGTTATTTCACTGCTTGCCACACAAGGACAACACTAAGGACCAGAAATATTCAGGGAAAATTTTCTTGGCAATTTCAAAGGGGAAAGATCAAACAACTAAAATTACGGGCCCCGGGCGGGGGATGATGACAAATAGTAGTTTTAGCCACCATTTTGGGATAACCACGCCAAACCTTCGGTGAATCAAAAAGGGTTTGATGTGTTTTAAGAAATCATGTGGCCCCCTTTCCAAATTGATTTGGGTAGCAGCGGGTGGTGTATCCCGGGGTACGTTTGAGGGATGGACCAAACGTTTTTGATTGACGATAGACCCGGAGAACAAGCAGGCCAAGGAAGCACAATCTATGAGTAAAGAACTCTTGAAATTCGTCAGGTGGGGTCACACATTGAATATGGCTGATGGTAAAAGCTGAATGTATGGGAGGACCACGGGCTCCAACTTATCAGAGATGTAGCACTGGTTTCAGTGTATCGGTACTTTTGTACTAGGGGCAAAAAGGGAATCACTAACCCCCCCCCAAAAACCCTGATACCGAAGTCAAACGATCGGTGTGAATAACGCAACGTTCAGAAGTTCAAACGGCTCGAATGGGACGAGCGGGCGCGAATGTTTCAACCTTTTTGTTTTTTTACTCTTTTTGATGGCTGGGGATCCCTCACTGTTAAGCGCAAAACCCCTGTCATCACGGGCGTGGTGCAAAGAGGTAGGTGCGTCATCACGTTTCCCCCCTGCATCCAGTGATAACATATCCGCATTAATTGCTTGGTTTCGTCCCAAAACCACCGGATTTCCGAAGGGAAACCGTAACCATAGGTTGCTACTCTTTTTCCCCTTGAATTCAGAAATTTGGTCACAAGACGCTCGTGTCTTCTTCGATGAATAAGTAAGCAACTTACGCGAAAAAAAAACGCACTGTAAAACTATTGCCGTACTCCAAATCGCCAATCTCTTCTCCCCTTACATAGCTTTGCGGAAGGCGTCTACGGTTGTCCCTGATGTGGTCTTACAATGCTAACGATTTGTATATTTCATTTCTGCAAAAACATGACGTAAATTTACATGGTTTAGCTCCTTGGGGTGTTTCATTTTTTTTACCCGCAGTGTATTTTTTTGAAAAAAATTATTTCGAGTTTAAAATGATCAACTAAAATTAAACCTTTTTTCATTTTT
>BMAV01012333.1:0-32966 GCA_019973955.1 Trichonephila inaurata madagascariensis | reverse complement strand
AATTTTAAAAAAAGGGCCCACATAAACCCAGAAAGCCAGCACGTCCGGAATATAACACTGATGACGAAGACATCATGGACGTGGAGGAAGAACTTAATAGATATGGAGAAAGATAAAAAAGATGCAAATATTTTAAGAACGGAAACCAATTTCATTACACCAAGCAAATATCAAAAAAAAATTTTAAAAAATGACCGAGATCGCTGCTTTTAACAATGTCTAAATTAAAAAAAAGGCTTTTTATTACATGTCTAGTTTGGTTGGGGAATTTCCCTCCCCCAATCTTTTTTTTTAAATTAACATACTTTTTTCGTTTTTACCTTTTTTAACTAAAATTTTAAATTAAATTTTAAGTATTTTTATATTTTATATATTTTTAAATGTATTTTAAAAATTTCTTTTTTTAAATTTTTTGCAGATTCAAAAAGGGCCCCCTTTGGTTTTTAAACCCCTAAATACTCACCACCACTCCCCGTACATTCCAACCTTCGCTGTTTCAAGTGCCGGGTTCAATCCAAACTTCCTGCCGTGGTCAATTACTTGCTCTGATGTCTTTCGTTGGACATGCTTCCACAGTTTGCAGTCGGTTTTAAATGTTTAACGCTCTCAAGCCCATTCCGCCGTTTAAAAACCTCCCCCTTGGAACTAAAAAAACGGACCCAAAAAATATACCTTATTTAGAACACGAAAATTAAAGTTCCAAGTTACCCCAGACTTAGAGGGCTAAAACCCCTCAACTGTAACCATAACAACACAAACTGATAAACCATTAAAAAAATAGTATGCCGCCGTTGAAAATTTTTAAACCATTGATACCTGTTCCAAAGGCAAAAATTTTCCAAAATTCCTACAGTTTCCAAATCATCAACCATAACTCAAAAAACCCTTTTACCATCCAACTTTTTAAAGCATCGTCATCCCGAATTCAACCATCTTTTCCCTTTAATGATACTACCCCCCCCATCATTGAATACAAACCAAAAACTCAAAGCAAATTTTTTTCCCAATACCATTACTACTACTACTTTCCCTAGAAATAGCCAAATACCCGCTTCATCGTTATCAACTGAAAAACCCCCCGTTCTTTCAATTCTAATAAATTTTACTCTATCAACTATGCAATCATCAGTTTCCCTATCAGAGTCTACAGCTACTACATCCAATAAGAAAAATTTCAACACATCCCAACGAAACAAGAAATAAAGAAAACGCCCAAAAAAACAAAAACCAAAATGAAATAAAAAAGACTCCCATAAACCCAGAAAGCCAGCACCTCAAGATTATACTACTGATGACGAAACATGTTTTAAAAACGTAAAGGAAAAAATTGAGTCAGACCTTTGGGTAAACCAAGATGTCAAAAATGTTTTTTAAAGACCTCAAGCAAAATACGCAAGTTAAAAAACCCGATTGGACAAATAAAAGCTAAATATATATATATATTTTTTTTTAACATGTATTGCCTGATTTTTGTTTTAAACAACATGTTCCATTCTTATTTTCAATTGTTTTAATTTTAAAAATTTTTATTGGGGGGAAAAATCACCAAATTTTTTTTTATTTATTTAAAAACGGTTTAATGTGATTAAATTTTAATTTTTTAAAAACTGTATTATCATTATATTTAAATATTTTAAAAAAATATTTTAAATTTCTTATAAAAAATGTTTGGCGCAGTATAGCCAGTTGGCCTTGCGCCAAAAACCAAATTCACTCCTCATCACCCGACGAGACACAAAAAAAAATTTTTAAAGGGGGGGAATTTAAAAATTTTTAAATATATTAAAGGGGTGATTTTTATATTTTTAAGATTTTAAAATTTTTTAACTGAAATTTTATAAACCAATATTTAAACATATGTTTAGTATACCCAAAAATTTTCTTGCCATAAAACCCCAAATTCACCACTCACCACCTACCCAAATTTTGTTTTTTTTTTATTCTTGATAACTGTTTAAAAAGTGATTTGAAATTTTATTTTTAAAACTGTACTATTAATGCTTTTTATATTTTATCTTGTTTTAAAATTTTTTAAAAAATGTTTTGGGGAGTTTGAGATTTGGGTCTTGCGCCAAAAACCCCATTCACCTACTCACTCCTCACCGGGTGAAAATGATAAGTGGGGGACGAATTCGGGCCCCCCCATTTAAAATGCGAGACTAGAAGGAAAGATCACTGTTGCAGATTTTATCAACCCCCAAATTCAACATCGGTAAAACGGCGAACAGATGGTGATCGGGGGGTGAAATGTCCCCGTGGGTGCATGGAAATATTTTTTTCGTCTTTTTAGGGGGAAGGATATAGAGATCACTGTTCGATCTTCGTCCACGAGTTGGTATCATCATGCCCCAAAGGGGTGTGTCCGTTAAAGTCACCGAGTAAAAAAAAGGAGCTGGCTTTACTGAGTAATTGATTCAAATCCCGGGCCCAAAACGTTTGGTAAAAAAAAACAGCAGACTTGACTAAAAGGATAGAATCCCCGCCACATGTAATGAGTTTTGCAGTGTGCAATAACGGGATAAAGATGGGAATAAAAGGCATACACCTCCCGTTGGGGATGCAGCGCCATCTACATTTGTCTTTTCACAATTAAACCGCGTACTCGCATTGACATGGTACTCTTCGAAAGCCTTGAAGAGCAACGCATGCGGGCTGGTACGTGGAAATGATGGATTTGAAATCATCAAGTCGAGTTCTTAGACCACGGCAGTTCCAGGAAATAAAGGAGGGCATCAAGTTTTCGGATTTCGCTCCCCTTGTAAGGAGCTTAGAAGACTACGCTTTTGACATCGGTGCTCCATGAGTATCTATCGCTTTCTGGATGCATGCATTTACATGTCGTCTTTCATATCGTGGGTTTTTTGAAAGGTTTTATCTTCTTTTTGTGCCTTGCCCGTAGCCCCGTGATTCTTTTGATTCCGAGTTTTCCGGTTTTTCATGTAGTGGATACAGTCTTGTTTTGTATCATCCACTGCAATAAGTTTCGGTGTTTCGGTTATTTCTGCTGGTGTAGGTGAGCGCGAGTATATGTGGTAGGTTAAATCAGTTTGACTACCAGATGTCTTCGCTGTAGTTTTTGTGATAGCGGCTGCATAACTTTTTCCAGAAACCGGCGTGCGCGAGGTGTCACCCTGCCGAGCTCTGGATATGAGATTTTATTTAATTTTAAAGGGTAATCTCTTTTTCAGTTGACCACGTTGGCAAGATCTAGAATACATGGTGGTCCCTTACACTGACATTTTCGCAGCTTACACTCAGTTACACCAAACTGCAAAGCATGCATGTTGGTTGGCCTCTGGGCAGGTGTTCTTAGAATGCCCAAAAGCGCTTAATATTGAAAGCAACGCAAACGGATTCGGAATATGGTCTTACGGGACAATTGGAGGTATAAAGTACCTTAACGGATTGGGGAAGATCAGGCGTAAAGGAAGGTCAGGATGAGGTGCTTTGTGTTAAGCAGTTGTCCATCCCGCCTTATTGTTACTGCCAGTCTGACTGGTGCATTAAATTTTTGGTCTGCCATGGCCTTCAAAAATTCTTCGTCATCACATTGTACAACTACAGGTGAGATTACCCTCGAGAGAAATTCAGGGTTGTATGTAGGAGTTTGAATATCGAAGCGTGCCAATTTCTTTAGGCTGGCAAAGAGCTAAAGCCTGTTTCGATGACGACACTTCGATAAAGAGATCACCAGAACGTATCTTTCGGATAGTTTTACCGTACC
Source organism: Trichonephila inaurata madagascariensis (assembly GCA_019973955.1). NCBI lineage: Eukaryota > Metazoa > Arthropoda > Arachnida > Araneae > Nephilidae > Trichonephila > Trichonephila inaurata. The sequence continues at coordinate 29,242 of BMAV01012333.1, read as the reverse complement.
TACATTAGTCAAGCGTTGCTTTATGAATTAAAAAGTGATACATTAGAAAAAATTATCAGTCTTTGATATTATAAAATATCTCGAATTACTAATTTGTTGCTCCTCGACATGAGAGTTTAAATGGAATACTACTAACGGTGTCGAGTGAATCGACATGTCAGCCCAGGAGAGAATTTTTTTATTTTAAGTGCTGGAGGCAAAAGCCCTTTCCGGGTCCAAACTCAGTCTCTTTGTTGTCTTCTTGCTAAGGCTTTGGCTGTACGGATTCTTCCAGTTCCACCGCAGTTCCCGCAAGTCAGGAATTCCAACACCACCTTTCTAACGTGCCACGTAACCGCCGGAGTGACTTCTTCAAAGCCAGACGACGGGGATACCCCCATAACGTGTGCTGCCGGGCACGGTCCAAGTCGTCAAGGAGGATTTCTCGATATGAAGTGAGTCCCCGCCGCTCAGCCACCGCAACAAGTTCCTTCGTCCTCTGGGACCGCTTTCAGGCAGAAAGCGTTCCCAGAGCCGCCAATGGTGACGCACGTAACTTCTCCGCCGCATACCCCTTCCCCGCGATCCTACCTGCCCAAATAGTATCCCCTCGCGGGAGAGGCTATAAGGGTGGTGTACTGAGACCCCCAGAGCTAAAGGTCAGTATGCAGCAGATCGGCATTGATACGCCACGACTATGTTACTGAAAAAATATGATTTTTTTTAAAACGTATCTTATGATTTTTGGATTTTTAGTATTTCAAACAATGTTATAAAACCAAAAAGAAACTATAATTGCGGTTATTTAAAAGGGAACAGTGATATTCTATCACAAAACCATAAACGAAAACTATCCCCAAACATACAAATGTCCAAAGAAAAAAAAAAGGGGGGAGAGAGGAGAGAGGAAAAAGATCACTAGGCGGCACCTCGGAGCGTGAAAACCCGTACCACCCAGTTAGGTTGCACTCTGAGGGGACGCGTTCTTATGGATCCAATGTTGCCGTGCCCGGCAAAGGCCTCTTTATTACCCACTCTCAACATTGACAAAGTTTCAACGACTGCCAGATTTTATTACTGTCACCGAAACAATGAAATGTCTTCTAAATCGCCTTCGCAATACAAAAAGCCCTGATAGGAATAGGTGGAGAACCAAAGTCTCGTAAAACGATTACGTTCCGGGGATCTATCATTGAAAACCCCTCAGGCTCTACCTTCTTTAGTAGCATAGTTTCATGCTCCGGAGGTGCCCTAGTGATCTTTTTCTCCTAAGGGTTACCGTCTTTTGGTAAACATGGGCTTCACGAACCCAGGATACCCTAGTGATCTTTCTCTATTTTCGGCCCTTCTTCTGCAAGGCTATTCAAATTTCCCTTTTCTTTCTTTTCCCTGCCCCTAGACAAATGACTCATACTAAAAATGAACGTTTATTCAAATTTGTTTTTTCTGATGAAAAACTTACGTTTTATTACATTAACACATTATGATTTAGATTTTCTATTGCGTTAATTTGTTTTTTCGTATATTTCTTTTAAATACTTTGAATATGTTTCTTTTTATTTATTTTCGATTAACGTTGTTTTTTTCAACCCGCATGTTTGCCGTGTGCGTCCCGTAAGGGGGGGAAAATGGTATTCTGGGATCCTTTGCGTTCCTTTGCCCACGCTTCTCCAGTATGAGGAGGTTAGTGCCTGTATGCTCGGTGCCCCTGCCCACGCTTCACTGTAGACGGGTGGCAGGAGTGAGCCCGCTCCCGTCACCAATCGGTTAAAATTTCCTCTTCGGTATCCCCGAAGAGACACTGCTGTAGGGTTAGTGCAGCCGCGAGCAAAAAGCCCGTTTACCCGTTAATCCCCACCCGGACCAGGTCAGCCATCTTCGCGTACTCTGGGTAAGCGCCGTGCCTGCTCTTGGCCAGTTGGACCGCTAGCACTGCCTCCCTTTGTTGGACTCCGTGGTGGGTGGAGGCAGCCAGGATGAAGTGGTATACGCAGCAGCAGTGATCCAATGCTGCTGTGCCCGCAAAGCGCTTCCTGTATTACCCACTCAAAAACGTCGATAAAATATCAACCAATTCAAGATTTTTTACTAATTTCCTTACCAAATAATGAATTGTCAAAGAAATCGCCATACTTGGTATACACAAAGCCCTCATTGAATAGGTGGTGAACGAAATCAGTAAAACGACTGCGTTCCGGGGATCTACTATTGGAAATGAATTTTGCCTTCCTCTACAAACAAAGCCTTTTCAAAATCCTTCTAAATTTTCCTCCTGTTTCTGGTTCCACACAAGACACTTAACCTTGTCGGTGTCGAGCCGGGAACTTATCTGTTTAATCCACTTAACCCAAATCATGATTTTCAGCCCAGGTGTAACTGTGGTCAGGAAGTAATAACAATTAAAAAAGATGCATCAATAATCTGACCAAACATATGGCCTTAACCTTTCAATAGCCTCAAACAACCGCCAATTAAAGCCGGCTACCAAAATTTCGTTCGTGCTACCAACCTCGCCGTTTCTGGCAAGCAGAAAGTTCCGACACACACTCACAAACTTCCCTGCCGTGTCGGACATTTGTTTCTAGATGTGCGTCTGTTGGACAAGCAAGCTTCCACAGATTAAAATTCTGAAAGTCTTAAATGTATTAACTGCTCAAAAGCTCTTGTTCCGCCGATTCGAAACTCTGCCCCAAGTGGAGAACTGAAAAGAAATTCAAGCAATCAAAACCAATAAAAATATACCTTATTTAGAAGCACGAAAATTAATAGTTCCACAGTTATCCCAGACTTATGCACAGGCTCTCAAACCCTCAACTGTAAACGGGTAACAATGGCAACCGATGAAACCAATGGCAAAATGGTATGCCCGCTGCTGGAATTATTACAACCATTGATACACCTGTTCCAAAGGCACAATATCTTCCAAAATTCTAAAGGCTTCCAAATCATCAACCATAACCCAAGCAAACCCTTACCATCCACATCTCTGTAACAGTTACATCGTCATCTGAATCTCAAGCCTCAGCCACCCTTCGGGTGAGTGGGTTTCACGCCCCGAGTAAGTTCTTAGTGATCTTTTTTCTCCTAAGGGCTTTTCTACTGTCTTTGCAAACATACCACGAACCCAGGAGGTTCTGAAGGGATCTTTTCTTATTTTCGCCCCTCAAGCTATTCAATTTCTCTCTTTTCTCTTTTTCCTGTCTAGACCACAGTGACCTATACAAAAAAAATGAACCTTAGTTCAAATTTTGTTTTTTTTCTAGTGAAAAACATGGCCGTTTCTTTATCAATACTAAATATATTATGGTTTAGATTTTCATTGCGTTAATTTAGTTTCTTTTTTTCGTGTATATTTTATTTACTACTTTGATTATGTTACTTTATTTGTTTTCGACTAAACGTTGGTTTTCCGACCGCATGTTTGCCGTGTGCGGCGTCCCGGTGCGTAAAATGGTGTTCTGGGGACTTTTGCGTTCCCTTTGCCCACGCTTCCCACCGCGATATGTAGTGGCCTGTGTATACCTCTGCGTTCCTTTGGCCCACGCTTCACTGCAGAGCGTATGTAACCGCTCCTGTCAATCGGCTGGTAGTATTCTCCTTCGGTGTCCCCGAAGAGACACTGCTGTAGGGTTAGTGCTGCAGATAAGGGGTGTCGGGTTTCATCCCGTTGATCCTCACCCCACCGTATCACTATATTCTGGGTGTGTACCCAGGTGCCGTTTCGCCGCCAGTTGACCGGCACAATACTGCCTCCTTGTTGGACTCCGTGGTGGGTGGGAGGCACGCTGCACAGCGGTATGGGCCGCTATTATGGATCCAAAGCTGTGAAAGTGCCCGCAAAGGCCTCGTATACCCACTTTCAACGTTGATCAAGTATCAAAAAATACCAGATTTTACTGATTTTCTGCCAAATAATGATATGTTAAAAATCTCCTTTTGCAATACATAAAGCCTTACTAGGAATAGGTGGTGAACCGAAATCTATAAAAACGATTAAAATCCGGGGATCTACTTTATTGAAACCATATCTGCTTTACAAACTAAAGTCATTTCTCGCTAAAAAACTTTCTTAACTCGCCTGCAACTATAACTCCTCATAAATCTCTAAACACCTGCAGAGGTGTCATTTCTGAACCTGACTTGTTGAATACGCCTGAGTCGGAGATTCTGCTGATTCTCTGATCAGGTATAATCCAAGTCAGAAGAATTACCTTAAAAAAAGATTCAACAGTTATTCCGACAAACATTTAATTTTACCTTTAATAACCCAAAACTTCCATCTACAATACAAAGCTGGATACCCCTCAACTGTAAAATACGCCCAGCGCTACATACCGAACCTCTGGTGTTGTTTTTAAGTGCCAGAGGTTCGGTCACTCCCAAACCTCTTGCCGCGGTCAGTGTTAACATGTTCTAGATGTGCATCCGTTAGTATCTTCCACGGATTGTACCTGGAGCCGAAATGGCTAATTGTACCCAGTCCCATCCATCCTGATCCAAAATTAAGTCTTCGAAGTGGTAAAATAGAGAAACAGATACAGGAAATAAAACAAATAAAAATATTTCTTATCCAGAAGCACGTAAATTAATAGTCCCACAAATATCTCAAACATACGCCTGCTGCACGTAAACCTCTTACTTAAATAATTTACTCAAACAGATGATAATATAACACCAATAAAATGTCCGCCTTAAAATTACTTGAACCAATTCCCTAAAACAAATGAGGCATATCAATATCCACTCCTATTTCCACATCAACACAAGCCTGAATCCCCTCGTGCCATCCACCACAGAAGTTAGCGTTCTGAACTCTCAGCCACCTGTTCCATACCCAGTAATGCACTTTCCACCCCAATTGAAGCTTCATCATCCATGTCTCAGCTTCTCATCCTAACCTAATTACTTCCAACCCCTTCTAGCCCTTACATTAAAAGAAACAAAAAAAAAGGAAAATTCGGGATAGAAAAAAGAAGAAAAGAATTAATTAAAAACAGTTTTACATGCACCACATGCAGATCTGTGTTCCAAGCTTCTTGATGAATATACAACGGAGGAGGAAGAAATGATAATATACGACGTGAGGATGAAATTGAATCTAATCAATTATGTGAAAAAATGGAAAGACTTATTTCAAGGGAGATTTACTTTAACTCCTACAAGCATAGAAATATGCTTTTTCTGAATATTGTCATAATTTGGTGGGGAATCCTCCCACCAATCTGAATTTTAAATATATTGAAAGTGAATTTATACTTTTTTTTAAGATCCCCGCCCTAAATTTGTTTATGACCGAACGGTCCAGGGGTTGGGGGCCCCCGGGGGGGGCCCAACCAGCTGGTCCAGGTCAGGACGAGCGTCCCTGCCCCCGCGGTACCGAGGGGTTTTCCCATCTACTGTGTTCGTTAAAAGGAGCGGAGACGTCCTGTGGTTTTCCCCGGAAATTTTCCCACATTGTTCGTCGGGGGAAGGGGGCCCGGGGGAGTGGGGGGTCGGGCTCAGAACCCACGAAGAGCTCCTCGATCCTCGTGGATTCGAGGACGCGAGGACTGCCATGTGGGGAGCAGTTGCCCATTGGCATGAGGGTAGGCGTGGACGCGACTACATCCTGTGTAGGGAGAACGTCTTGTAGCCTATCGAGGCGAAAGAAGATCGGAAAGGCTTCCATAGCCAATGTCTTCCGCGACGACGGCTCACTGTGTTCGTCCCTCAGGTGGGTCCACAGTCCCTCCATGGTCGGGAAACGCGCCGCACACAGTTTGCAGAACCCGTTGGTGGCCGCTTCCTCAAATGTATATGTCCCCCTAGTTCTGAACGCGATCGGTGATTCTTCTTTAGAATTGTTCATCGTCGCGCACAATAAAACAAAACACACTCAATTTATCAGTGAAGGATATCAAAAACACTTTTCCTGTGGGAATATCAGTAATAAAAAAAAAGGCCTGGCGAGACCTCGCGTACATACATCTTTTACATTTACCAAAATGTGGATAGCGACCCGGATACCTAGTTGGTGGCGTGTAACGGCGAGAATTAAAGGATTTGAACCATGGTAAACAAAAGTTAATACAGGTAACGGAATGAGATAGGCAGGTGGGGTCAAATGCAAGACAGCATCAAACCCTAAAAAGCCTACCCAGCCCGATCGGACCAAAAGAACCTGGAGATAGGACAATAAAATTTTTTGGGGGGGGGACTAACTTTCCTCCCCAGCGGGGCCCCCTAGGGGTAGAGGCAAGGTAAGGGTCGCAATACCTGAGCCCTCGGGGTCACCCTACCCACCAAGTCTTTTGGCGCCAATACCCGCAAGAATTCAATATAAACTATTTAAAAAAATTTTAAAACGTTAAATGGGGAAACCCATGGCTAGGCGTTAAAGGAGGAGGAGGGGAACGGAAGGCAGGTTGGAGGGCTCGGAGGTCCGTGTGCCGATCTATTGGAAAATGTCCTCCCCCGTGGGGGAGGGGGGAGGGGTGGAAACCCCCGCTTGGGGAGGCGGCCTGTTTACAAGAACGGACCTCACACACCCAGTTACAATATAATATAATGTAATGGGACACTATATTTTATGACGCCCCCCCGAACCAGCTACATGCACAAATGTTAGGGATGAAGGGGGCCTTTTAAAGACCCCCCCATATCCAAATTCCCCTACCCGCCGGAGCTACTGCAAATTTAAAATATTTTAAAAAGTTTAAAAAAGTTTAAAATCGTTAAAAGTGGGGGAAAAATGGTCCCACCAACTTTAAAAAGGGGGTGAATAACGAGGAGGTGGGGGACCGACTGAGCCAGGTCTTAAGGGGGGGGGGGTTCGGGTGTCGAGATATAGGAAAAAACCCGTAACTTTGGGAAAACACTTGGGGAAAACAAAAATCCTCCCCCCTTCAGGAGATATTAAGACTCCCCCCAAATTTGGGCCCCCTAACTTGAATATTTCGTGACACGAGTTTATTCTCGGGGAGGCCAAATTTTAGTATCTAAGCCCCCCTGTCCCCAGTACATGCTATGGATATGCATGTAGGGGGGCGAGAGAATCGATCAACACCCGAGTACATCCAACCGACCAAATCCGCCCGAGTTATTCAGGGTTTAAAATTTTAAAAATTTAAAAGTTTTAAAAAGTTTAAAAAAGGGGGAAAGGGCTAGCCCCCTAGGTTTTAAAAATTTTTGGGTTTCAAGTCGTTATTGGGAACCGGGTGGGCCAAGTTGAAGGGCCTTGGGGGGCGAGTGCAATATGAGCGGGAAAAACCCTAACTCGGGGAAAGCACTTTGGGGAAAAATCAAAATACCTCCTCCCCCATTAGGAGATATTAAACCCCCCAAATTCCCCTAGCTTAATTTTTCAAACCATTTATTTTTGAGGCCAATATTTTAGTGCTAAGTTTTTCCCGCCCACCATGAAAAAGATAGTCATGTGGGGCAACCGCACGACACACCCGAGTCATCCAATCGCACCATAACCCCCGAGATATACCCAGTTTAATTACGGGCAAAAAATTAAATTCATATTTTATTGGATATTAATTACTAATTTTAAAGAACTAAAACCCCGATCACACACACACAACGGGCAGGTAGGTAATGAGCAGGGCTGTGGGCGTTGGTTGCACTAGTACTAGTAATAGCTTCACGCGGTCCAGACCGAGAATTTTCTAAGTCCAAACCACGTGACCCCCGTATATCTTTTTAATTGGGGACACACACACAACGGGCAGTAGGCTAGGTAATGAGCATGCGCTGTGCGGCTGTTGGTTGCACTAGTACTAGTAATATGCTTCACGCGGTCCAGACCGAGAATTTTCTAAGTCCAAACCACGTGACCCCGTATATCTTTTAATTGGGGGAACCTTAATTATTAAATGCAAAACAGCCAGTTGAAACACACAGCGCACTTTCATCCTGCTCAGAGCATGACACATCAGACCCAGCAATACACATCCCGTTCAATATGGCGGATCTAAAGCGTAATCACGAGTAGGCTTAAGTCCCACCTCGCGTAAGTATTGATGGGAGCTTTTTAATCACTTTCCATCTGCCCCATTCATTTATCAGGCACGACAATTTAATAAGTACTTGCCCTAGCCCAACACCATATTGTGGCATCCCCATTTTTAAATCAGATAAGCAAGTTTATAAGGCATAAAAGAATATTTCAGCAAAACATAGACGCCAGATGCAGTGGGAGCACGGAATACGGGCTCAGCAAGAAGCAATTAAAATCAAACTGCATCTGGCAAGCACTTAATTATAATTAACTAGTAATGTTTTTAGGAAGGCCGGGATGCTGTCTCGCTCAGAAATAAATGCTTATTTCAGTGTTAAATGAGCCGAGACAATTGTAATGGCCCAAGACATAACGCATCACGCTCAAAGGATAGCCTATGCTCGTTACACCAAATCACAAGTAATGTAATCATGAACAATCAATTAATTATGTCTGGCCCCACTCCCGAAAGGCCATAGCAATAATTAACACACAATATAACTTAAATTAATGAACATATGGGAGTAATTCGCTGTGTTTCTCCAACGGATACTCACACCCCTTCAGGGGGCTCACCTTCTTTAGGTGAGTACGGGTTTCACGCTCCCGAGGTGCCCTAGTGATTTCGCTTCTCTTCCTAAGGGGTTTACTGTCTTTGGTAAACATGGGCTTCACGAACCCAGGGTACCCTAGTGTGATCTTTTCTATTTTCGGCCCTACTTCTTGCCCATCATTCAAATTTCCCTTTCTTCTTCCCATCTAGACCACAGACCTATACAAAAAAAAAATGAACCTATTCAAATTTTTGTTTTTTCTAGTGAAAACATACGTTTTACTACTAACATATTATGGTTTAGATTTTCTATTGCGTTAATTTAGTTTCTTTTTTCGTATATTTATTTTACTACTTTGATTATGTTACTTTATTGTTTCGACTAACAACGTTGGTTTTCCGACCTGCATGTTTGCCGTGTGCGGTGTCCTGCAGTGTGAAAATGGTGTTCTGGGGATCCTTTGCGTTCCTTTGCCCACGCTTCTCCAGTATGGAGGAGATTAGTGGTCAGGGATACCTCTGCGTTCCCTTTGGCCCACGCTTCACTGTAGACGGGTGGCAGGAGTGAGCCCGCTCCTGTCAATCGGCTGGTAGTACCTCTCTTCGGTGTCCCCGAAGAGACACTGCTGTAGGGTTAGTGCTGCAGATAAGGGGTGTCGGGTTTACCCGTTGGATCCTCACCCTGGACTGTATCACTATATTCTGGGTGTACTCCAGGTAAGCGCCGTGCCTGGTTTTTGGCCAGTTGACCGGCACACTGCCTCCCTTGTTGGACTCCGTGGTGGGTGGAGGCACGCCAGGACGAAGTGGTATACGCGTTATTATGGATCCAAAGCTGCTGTGCCCGGGTAAAGGCCTCGTATTACCCACTTTCAACGTTGATCAAGTATCAAAAAATACCAGATTTTTACTGATTTCTCTGCCAAATAATGATATGTTAAAAAAATCTCCTTTTGCAATACATAAAGCCTTACTAGGAATAGGTGGTGAACCGAAATCTATAAAACGATTAAAATCCGGGGATCTACTTATTGAAACCATATCTGCTTTACAAACCAAGTCATTTCTTCTCGCTAAAAACTTTCTTAACTCGCCTGTAACTATAACTCCTCATAAATCTCTAAACACCTGCAGAGGTGTCATTTCTGAACCTGACTTGTTGAATACGCCTGAGTCGGAGATTCTTGAAGGATTCTCTGATCAGGGTATAATCCAAGTCAGAAGAATTACCTTAAAAAAAGATTCAACAGTTATTCCGACAAAACATTTAATTCTTACCTTTAATAACCCAAAACTTCCATCTACAATAAAAGCCGGATACCTCAACTGTAAAATACGCCCATACATACCGAACCCTCTGCGCTGTTTTAAGTGCCAGAGGTTCGGTCACTCCCAAACCTCTTGCCGCGGTCAGTTAACATGCTCTAGATGTGCATCCGTTGGGCATTCTTCCACGGATTGTACTCTGGAGCCGAAATGTATTAATTGTACCCAGTCCCATCCATCCGATTCAAAATTATGCCCGAAGTGGAAAATAGAGAAACAGATACAGGAAATAAAAACAAATAAAAATATTTCTTATCCAGAAGCACGTAAATTAATAGTCCCACAAATATCTCAAACATACGCTCAAGCTGCCAAATCCTCTACTTTAAATAATTCTACTCAAACAGATGATAATATAACACTAATAAAATGTCCGCCTTTAAAATTACTTGAACCACTCCCTAAAACAAATATATCAATATCCACTCCTATTTCCACATCAACACAAGCCCAACTCGTGCCATCCACCACAGAAGTTAGCGTCTCTGAACCTCAGCCACCTGTTCCTATACCCAGTAATGCACTTTCCACCCCAATTGAAGCTTCATCATCCATGTCCGCTTCCTCATCCAACTCCACTACTCAACCCCCTTCTAGCCCTACATTAAAAGAAATAAAAAAAAAAAAGGAAAAATTCAGGGATGAAAAAGAAAGAAAAAGGTAATTAAAACAGTTTTAGACGCGCAAAAATGACCCCACATAGATCTAGAAAAACCAGCTTCTGATGAATATATACAACGGAGGAGGAAAAATGATAATATACGACGTGGAGGATGAGAAATTGAATCTAATCTAAGTATGTGAAAAAAGAAATGGAAAGACTTATTTCAAGGGAGATTTACTTTTAACTCCTACAAGACAGAAAATAACTTTTCTGAATACTAGTCATACTTGGTGATCCTCCACCAATCTGAATTTTAAATATATTGAGAAGTGAATTTTATACTTTTAAGATTTTAGAATTTTTTAGAAATTTTATAAACATTTTAATATTTAAACATATGTTTGGCGCAGTATAAGCCCAAAAGTGGCTCTTGCGCCATAAAACCCCAAATTCACTCACTCACTCAAGGAGGTGTCCGGGTTTTACCCGTTGGATCCCTCACACCCTGGACTGTATCACTATATTCTGGGTGTGCTCTGGGTAGCTGCCGTGCCTGGTTCTTAGCCAGTTGACCGGCACACTGCCTCCCTTGTTGGACTCCGTGGTGGGTGGAGCACGCCAGGATGAAGTGGTATACGCGTTGTTATGGATCCAATATGCTGCTGTGCGGGTAAAGGCCTCGTATTACCCGCCAGGCGATGACCATCTCGCGGTGGAATTTTTACTAATTTCCTTACCAAATAATGAACAGCCGAAATTAGCGGGTACGATACACAAAGCCCTCATTAGGGCCAGGTGGTGAACCGAAATCAGTAAAAACGACTGCGTTCAGGATCTACTAGTGAAACGAATTCGCTCTTCACAAACAAAGTCTTTTCTTCTTGCGAGTAACCTGTTATATAGGCTGTGGGTTTACGAAGACCTTAACTCTTGGTAGGTGTGTTTCACGAACCTGACCTGTTGACCATACAGGGCCAGGAATCGCCATTGGGTTTTAGACGAGGAGATGTAATTCAAGTCAGAAAGAATAACAAATTAAAAGATGCATCCAATAAGGCAAACATATAATTTTAACTTTCAATAGCCCCCAAACTTCCCTCCACAATTAAAGCCGCGTACATAACTGTAAAAATTCGCCCGTACATTCCGAATCCTCTTCGCTGTTTCAAATTTGCCAGAGGTTCGGACACTCTAAACACTCCTGCCGTGGTCAGCTTACTTGCTCTAGATGTGCGTCTGTTGGACGTAGCTTCCACAGGTGCACTCCTAGAGCTTAAATGTAACTGCTCACCAAGCTCATTCCGCCGATTGAAACTCTGCCCCAAATTGGAGAACTGAGAAAAAGAAATTCAGTTATCAAAACCAATAAAAATGTACCTTGTTAGAAGCACACGAAAATTAATAGTTCCACAGTTATCCCAGACTTATGCACAGGCTCTCAAACCCTCAACTCTAGCAACCATAACAACACAAACTGATGAAACCATTTACAAAAATAGTATGCCCGCCGTTGAAATTATTACAACCATTGATACCTGTTCAAAGGCAGCAATATCTTCCAAAATTCCTACGGTTTCAAATCATCAACCATAACTCAAGTAAACCTCTTACCATCCACATCTTCTGTAACAGTTACATCGTCATCTGAGATCTCAGCCATCCTGTTCCTTTTGGCGAATGCCTACTCCCACCCCATCATGCAATACTACCAACAACTCAAAGCGAGTCTTTATTACCAATACCCATTACTACTCCTAGCAATAGCCTAAATACTTCCGCTTCATCGTTATCAACTGAAATACCCCCACAGATTCTTACAACCTAATAAATTTGCCACTCTATCAGCTGATGTTCAATCATCAGTTTCCATATCAGGGGAGATCTACAGCTACTACATCCAATAAGAAAAATTTCAACACATCAACTTAAGAAACTCAAAAATAATAGAAGAAACGCCCAAAAATAACAAAAACCAGAAATAGAAATAAAATGACTCGCATAAACCCAGAAAGCCAGCACCTCAGAATATACTACTGATGAAGAAGACATGCTTGTATATGACGTGAGGAAAAAACTTTGAACCAGATCCTCTGGATAAATCCAAGATGTCAAAATGTTTTTATACGATCCTCAAGCATATGCTACGCAAGTTAACACCAGCCCGATTCAGGACAAATAAAAGCTAATTTTATAACATGTATTGCCCGACTTTGTATTAAACAAATTGTTCCATTCTCCTTTTCAATTGTTTTTTATTTTAATATATGGTCTGACTTGGTGAACTAACTCCCACCAAATTTTCTCTTTAATTACTTGAAAAAAGGTTTTATGATTTAGAAATTTTAAATTTTTAGAAGTGTATTGTCATTATTTTTAAATATTTTATAAACATTTTAAATTTTATTATAACAAATGTTGGCACCAGTATAGCCTAAATTGGCTCTTGCGCCATAAAACTATACTCTCACTCACTCACTCACTGACCTGAATAACACCCTGATTTGGAAAAACCACTCGAGGATTTCCGCTTCAGGGGTGCTCCAGCTGAGTCAGTTTCGAAATGACACCACGGCAGGAATTAGAGGTGTTTTGTGTGGACTTATTGTAACAGGACTATTTAGGAAGACTTGGCAAGCAAAAAGGACTTAGTTTGAAGAGCAGAGTTTGTTTCAATAAGCAGATCCAGGACACAATCTTTTAACAGTTTCGGTTCACCACCTATTCCTATTAGGGCTTTTTACCCCGGATTGCGAAGGCGATTTCGAAGACATTTCATTGTTGTTTTGGGAAGAAATCAATAAAAATCTGGTATTTTTTATATTTGATCAACGTTGAGTGGGTAATACGAGGCCTTTACCGGGCACAGCAGCATTGGATCCATAAGAACGCGTATACCACTTCATCACCAGGCGTGCCTCCACCCACCACGAGTCCAGCAAGGGAGGCAGTGTGCCGGTCCATCTGGCTAAAAAACCAGGCACGGCGCTTGCCAAGTACGCAGAAGATAGTGATACAGTCCGGGGTGAGATCCAGCAGGTAAAGCCCGACACCTTATCTGCAGCACTAACCCTGCGCAGTGTCTCTTCGGGATACCGAGAGGTACTACACCAGCCGATTGACAGGGCGAACCGCTCCTGCGAAAATACAGTGAAATGGGCCAAAGGGAACGCAGAGGTATCCCTAGGCCACTAATCTCCTCCTACGGGAAGCGTGGAGCAAAGAGACGCAAAGATCCCCAGACCACCATTTTTCCTCATACGGGACGCACGGCAAACATGCGGGTCGAAAAACCAACGTTGTTAGTTGAGAAAACAAATAAAACAAAATAATCAAAGTGCTTAAAAGAAATATACGAAAAAAGTAACTAAATTAACGCAATACAAATGTAAACCAAAATATGTTAATAATAAAAGAAAAGTTTTCATAGAAAACAAATTTGAGCTGAAGTTCATTTTGTAAATTGGTCTGCAATGGTCTAGACGGAAAGAAGAAAAGGGAAATTTGAATATGGGCAAGAAAGAAGGGCCGAAAATAGAGAAAGATCACTAGAGGGTACCCTGGGTTCGTGAAGCCCATGTTTACCAAAGACAGTAAACCCCTTAGGAAGAGGAAAAGATCACTAGGGTACCTCGGGAGCGTGAAACCCGAACTCACCTAAAGGAGGTGAGCCCCCTGAGGGGTATTGCCAGGGGAAGTAGTAGTAGTAGGAATGGGTATTGGTAACAAAGAGTCACTTTGTATTGTTGGTATTATTGCACATGTGGAAGGAAATAGATGTGCTTGAGTGGATGAAGATGAGCTGTGGAAATGGTAGATATTGAAGCCAAGGTACTTGGTATAGTATTTGCAGAAGATACAGGTTTCTTTGCACGTATATTAATATTAAACAAATATATATTTTCTTGAGAAATTCTGTCAAAAATTTATTAAAAAGAAAGTTATGAATTAAAATGTACAAGAATTTTCAGCTTTTAAAATTTTGAAGTGTTATCCACAAATTTTATTCATTGATTTTAAAAAAAAAACTAATCAAAATTTGCTCTCATTAAAATAATAAACACTGCAATAAATATGCAAAACAAATTGAATATATGACTGTATAACTGGTCAATTTTTTAAAAACGTTCCATACGTTTGATTATTTTTAACAATACGGAGACAGTGAAAATAATGCGAAGTGACCCTCGTAAGTCAGGTTTAAGTCTTACAAGTCAAAGAAGCTATTTTCACCTATATTTTGAAATATTTATATTCTACTTTTTTTCAGAAGTGAAATAAAAGTTTTTAATTGTAAAAAATTGAAGCATTAAATGTTTGATGCAAATTATGACATTGCTGTAATAATTTAAAAATTTCCGGTTGAAATTTTCATCATTTTCGTATTAATGTAAAAAAATAACAGAGAACGTTGTGTGCGTTCCAAATAAAAATAGCACAATACGAGGCAAAAATAATAAGAATAATCTACTCACAAAAAAACATATATTTAATAGATCTTCAATTACACAATAAAACATGAACCTAAAATTTACATTTTGAACTTAAATGTTTTGTAGTTGAAGAAGCAAAACTGACCAGGATTTCAAAAAAGTAACAAAATACAGTTACTTATTTTGCACAAATATACATAAAATAGAAACATTTCCGACTGTGTTTTGTTTTCATTTTCACCTATATTATTGATGATTTAGGAGTCCTGTTTGAATTTGGACAAAACAACTGTATGTATGCCTTTCGGTATTCAAAACTCATGACAATATATATGACCGGGTTAATGATGTTAGAAAAATAAACCCCCAAGTATCCTAATATATTCA
Source organism: Trichonephila inaurata madagascariensis (assembly GCA_019973955.1). Lineage (NCBI taxonomy): Eukaryota > Metazoa > Arthropoda > Arachnida > Araneae > Nephilidae > Trichonephila > Trichonephila inaurata. The sequence goes on along the minus strand of BMAV01012333.1, from coordinate 13,979 downwards.
AAATAGGCCAGTCATCTTCCTTTTTAAATATTTTCACGAAAGACACCGGAAAATAGCACAAAATAAATGTAACGAAAATAATCATCAGCATTTTAAGAACCTTAAGCTCTTGCTTGCTTCTTTTCAAAGATGTTTTCGCGTTCTCCATCTCAGAATGTCTGTAATTTTTCCAAAACACGACTTTCTTTGAAGAGAAAGTTACGGAGTTCTGAATTGTTGTATAGTCGATGGAATCCTTTTTAACCCTCAGCGCTGTCTTGTGAACCACCCAGAAGATTCTGGAGTAGCACACAAGAAACACCAGAGATGGTATACCGAAGGCGGCCACATAAATAGACATCTTTGGTGACTGACCATTTAGTTTCAGGATGGTGCATGTACCGACTTTAGGATCATATCCGAGTCTACCCCAAACCTCGAAAAGCGGAAACATGAGTAATCCCAGAGCAGAAATCCATATAAGTCCTATCATGATAGCAATGTTTTTGACCGTATACATTTCACGATATAACGTTGGATGCACGATTAGTATGTACCGATTGATGGTAATAGCAATCACGCTAAAAATGGATACTGCTCCGTTTGAATACCTCACAAGGGGAAAGAGTTTACATAGTACTTCACCATAATTCCAGTCTCTTTCTAAGAATGTGAGTGCAGACAATGGCATGGAGAATCCGCTAAACAAAAGATCGGCCACGCAAAGGTTCACGATGAATGCAGTGGTGGCATTTCGAAGTTTCTCGGACTTCGACAAGGCGAGGATGGACACGAAATTTCCAAACACCCCAACCACGGTGAACACGATGAAACAGGCAGCGGCAAAGTCCATGAGCTGCGGTGGGTACTGGAAAAAGACCGTGTCGTTACCATGAGTACTAAATTGCACGAGATCTTGTCCTTCATCCGAAGTCGTATTATTGACAAATGGAGACATGACCCAAGCAAGTGTTGTCATCTTTCTTGCTCTTGGACTAAAATTCTACTTTAAAACTTACCTAAAAAAAAATTAATAATTTAAAAAGGATATAGTTTTCATTATTGAAAAAAGTACGTAAGGATCATTAAAAGTGTTTCCCTTATCACCAAAATGGGGTGCAGGGGCCAAAAACCGAAAAAAAAAGAGATTGTGGTAGGGCATAGTAGGGGGCCCCCCCCAAAGTTACTTCCCAACGCTTAACTTAACGTCTTTTGTGCCAAAGTTGTAAAATTCTTTTTATTCCGACTGCAAGCAAGATTTATGATAAGGCCCCAAAAAAAAGGTGCGATATTTGTATTATTCTTATCATTTTTTTATTTTTTTAGTTTTGAGAACACGTTTTAAAAAACTGACGCATATATGAAACCCCCAGTATTTGTAAAAGATATTTTGTTTTATAAAAAAATTAGTCCTGTTAAAATAAACAAATTTTTATTAAAAATAAAAAATATTATTAATAACTTAACCAAAAACTGTAAAATTTCATAAAAACCTCTTATTTGTGTACCAAATTTTTCCTCTAAAAAACCCGGGGCAGCCGTTTTTGTGTTTCGTTTCCCAAAGAGAACAGTTTTTCAAATTTGAAAAAGGGAAAATTCCCTGGGGATTTTTAAAAATACAAACTAGTTAGTGTGCATTATATAAAATTTCCTAATCTTTCTTTTGTGAGAAAAGGATAAAATTACAAAAGACTGGTATTGTTGAGAAATACCAGAGTGTATCAAAATTATCAGAAAAATGCATATCCTTGCTTTTTTCCCGGTTTCCATCCTACTTGAATAAAAAAAATTAAAGACGCTCGGTACAATTAACGAAAGGAAAAAGAAACAATTAGCAAACAACGTTTACTAATTTCAAAAAAAAGACAATTTCCCAGTTTTGAATGTTTAAAAAAATTCTAATGCAAAAAACCCCATATCCGTTTTCTAATCAAAAACAATGTTCAAAAAACATGATTGTGAAAGTTGCATAACATTTCTTTTAATTGGAAAATTGTCCTTCCATTTTAAAACCCCTGAAAAAAAAAAGACCTCTCTTTTTTTTTATTTAATAATAATCGTGAATTAAATTTTACCTTCTGTTGGAAAAATTCTTAATCCTCCATTTAAAAACCATATTTCGCAATTTTAAATATTTTTAATACAGTAAAGTTTTTGAAGAAATCTCTTCCAAATTCTGTTCCTCATCATGTTATGGCTATTCAATCTGGGAAAAGTATATTAAAAAACTGAAATTTGAAAATTTCAGGCCAATTTTATTTAAGAAATAAAATTTTAAATTTAAAAAAACATAGCCGAAAATTAGAAATTTAAGGGCCCATGTACTTTAAAATCTACCACATTTTTCCCTATTAAGGAAAAAGGGGAATATAATTCTTAAAAATGGGAACAATAACATGAGTAAGTGAGTGATTGGGGAGTTTTCTGGGAAAGGGCCCGTTTTTCTGTACTGGCCAACATTTTGTTTTAAATGACATAAAATTTTAGGAAGTCATTTAAAAATTTTTAAATGACATAAAAAAGGTATATCTAAAAAAAATTTTTTTATGAAGTTTTTTTAAAAATTTTTAAAATTTTTTTATATTATAAAAAGGCAAAAAGTAAATTTGTAAAAGGTAAGTTTAAAGAAAAAGAAATAAATTTTGGTAGGTTTCCCCCAATGGAAAGTGTGTGTTCCTAACGTTACTTTAATAAAAAACTATTACTTTTGCCGTTTTTTTCCGGGAGTTAACGTGTGTAAAATTTTTCCCGTTTAATATTTTTCCAATAGTCCCGAAAAAGTAGTATCGATCCTTTTTTGGTTTTCGGTTCTGCCTTTTTTTTCGGTGATTCTATCTTTTTCTTTTCGATCATGTCTTCCTCATCCGTGTTATATTCCAATCGAAAATTTTTTTGGCATGTGGGATTAATTTCTATTTTGCCTCATTCTTTTTTTAGTAATTCTTTTTTTTCCTTGCACGAGTTTTTGTTTTTTTTAAAATTGGTATTTAGAAATTCAGGGGGTGATTGAATCCCGGAAAGCGGATATGACTGTTGAAAAAGCCCAAGGGGGTGAAAAATATTGTTGGTGGGGGAAAGTACTGCACAGATACAGGAATAGGTGGCTGAGGAGAAAAATCTAATTGTAACTGCTATTGAAGAGCGGGAGGGAAGAGGTCCCTTGGGTTGAAGATGAGATTGGGGCAGCAGGAATGGGGTTTTGAACATTTGGTTTGGAGAGGTTGAGTAAATTTAAGGGTGGGAAATTTTTTTTTGATGTTTTTATCGTCTGAGAGTAGCGGATAGTTTTGAACATTTAGATCCTGGGCGTATGCTTGTGATGTCTGGGAGGGTTTTTTTTTGGCCAAATAGGATATATTTTGTTTGTTTATTTTGAATTTGTTTTGGTTTCTACCTCGGGCATAGTTTTTAATCTGGGGAAAGGGGTTCAAAATTTCATTTTTCAGAATACAATCTGTGGAAGCATGTCCGTGCAATTAGAGCAAGTCGTTGTCCACGGCAGGAAGTTTGGAAGACCCCAACCTCTGGCACTTAAACGGGGCGAGGTTCGGATGTATGGGCATTTCAGTTAAGGTTCCGTTCCCCCCCCTTGAAAAAAAAAAAATACGTGAGTTCCTGAAGAACGTCTACCCCTTTGCTGGATTGGCCGGGCCCCGGATTTGAAAGCTTCATTCCCAGATCACCGATCAACGCCCCGGGTTATTTTTTTTGGGGTTTTGTTAAAGAAAGGGGTTTTCGTCCATTTCCTCAGGGCTTGAGGAACTGAAGCCGGGTCTGAATGTTGAACCCACCCCAGGGGATATACTATCTGAGTGTGGCAGGGGCTTTTTCCATTGGGGCATTTTTTGTCCCGGGGGGAATTTGAACACTTATAGAAACTTGAATAAAGTTTTGAGGTAAAAAATTTTAATTTTCTAAATTATTTTAAAAAACGTTCACAATAATGTTTTCTTTTTGTAAAATTCAATATGAAACACCCTGTATATCGCTTTCCATCCCAAGCCAACAAGTTTTAAAAGCGAAATTTTTAATAAAGATCAAAAAAAATTAATGTGGTTTTGTAGAAACAATTTAATTTTCCCAAGAACTCTGCTGATGAAAAAATTGGCTGATGTTTTAAACTTTTTAATAAACTGAACCATCTCCAAAGGGAAAAATTGAAATAGGATATTTTTTCGGATGAGGGACTTTTGGCAAAAAGTATTTGGGCTAACTTTTATCTTGGGGTTCTTTTGAAGCTGTTAGATGTTTATAAAGTGTGGGCGGGCTCGTTTTCCCCCAATGAAAGTAGGGGAGGCTGTGGTTTCCCGAAAATCCTTCTGAATAATCCTTTTTTTTAACAAAGAAATGCGGGGTTCGGAAACTAGAACTCAATCCCCTGTGATGCATGCGATGCACATAAAGGCGCTCAGTCTGCTAGGGTGTTTTGGGTATAGAATTTTAACCACAAAATTCCGGTACAACAACATTTTACGCAGCCAAAAAAAAACCGGGAAAAGAAAGGAAGCTTTTGGGGGAAAAAGTGGGAAAAGGGACCCTTTTTTGCTGGTAGGTGGGGAAACGGTTTTTTTTAAAGAAACGGTGACAGTCACATGTTATACCGGCAAAATTATAGCAAAGTTTTTAAAAACATTTATTTTCCCAACAAAAAAAAAGCACCTTCAAAATTGTAAAAGAAAATTTTTAAGGTTAGTAAAATGAAATAGCTGGAGCTCTATCCCTTTTTTGCGTTCCCGTCTCTATAATTTTGCTTCCCAAAAAAATTTGGGGATGGGGGCTTAAGGCTTTTACTTCTATTTAGCAAAGGTATGGGCCATTTTTCCGAGAATTGAATGCAAAGGGCATGTTTTGAAAAAATGGGGACACGTCTTGACGCGAAAACAAGATGAAGGCCAAAAAAATTTTTGACGGAAAACCTTTTGGAAAAAAAAAGATTGACAGAGGCAGAAATCACCGTCCGCATATTATGGTTAAACCCATCCACAGAAATTTTCAGCTGAAAGGGCTCAACAGCCATATTGGTAAATTTTCACAAGCTATCGACCGATGAAAAAACCCCAAAGGTTTTTTCCCCCTGATACAGATACTGAAATTTAAAAGGCAAATTGCTTTGGGGCATATCACAAAAAAAGTTTTCCCGGTGTTGTGGAGGCCAGGACCTTTTTAGGAGTTTGCTAATCAAAATTTCTAAAAAGTGTTTACATGGAGGTACGCAAAAACCCAACGAAATGTAAAAAAATGTAAATGGTTGTGTCCGAAAAAAAAATTTTTAAAATAAAATTTTCTTGTACATATGATGCAGTTTCCCCATTTCTGGGAAAAGTATAAACCCCAAATAAGGAAACACTAGTATTTACCTGGGGATTGATACAGGGAAGGGCGCCTACAAACTGAGGCTTTTTTAGCAAATCTTTTGTTTTACGAAAACGGGTTGGAAAGAAAAATCTTGGAAGAAAATGATGAGATCAAAAATGCTGATTTTGATTATGGAGCAGGAATGTTTTAATAAAAAATTTTACATTAAAATTTTTTCAAAATGTCAATTTTTTAAAGTTCATGTTCCTTTTCTTAGAAACTATTGTTCAAAGGTATTAAATTTTTATGATATATTTATAATGATGGGTAATATATACTGAAATGACTTTTGAAAAAAATCAAAAATTTTTTTTTAAAATTTTTTTGTGAAAAAAGGGTCAACTTAAATATGTTTGATAAAATTTTTAAATTATGAAAAAATTCAAAATTAGCTAAAAACCTTTTGAGTATAATGAGAAATTTTTTTTTAATTGTATGAAAAAAATTTAAGCATGTAAAATACAGATTTTGAAAAAGTCCCCGAAAACACCAATTTAAAATTTTCGGTATAGAGGTTTTCCATATCCCAGTATCCCCGATCCTTCAAATTTTAAATAAAAACATCTTTTTTATCATTATTTTAAAAATTTTTAACGGGAAAGAACATTATTGTTAAATTGCTCCCAAATTATGTTTAAAAAAATTTAAAACCCAAATTTTGAAAACAAAAAAGTTAAATTAGTTTTTTAAAATTTTTTAAGAAAGCTGTATGCACTTAATATATTAAAAAAATAAATTAGGCTACCCAAAATCTTAGGGAAATGCAATATTCATCAAACTTTTTAGATTTCTGGCAAATAATGAATATTAAAAAGTAACTAAGGGTAAAATCTTAAATTGAAAATCAGTGTTCCTTTTCATCAAGGTGATGTAAATTCACTTTTTCAAAATTTTTTCATTTTGGCTGCTGGAAAAATTTAAAAAAAATAAAAAAGAAGGCTGTTTGCGAAAACATTTTTTTGGGCTTCCCCCAGCAAAAAGTATCTTTTGACGGGGAAAATTTTAAATATGTTTTAACGAAAGTTCCAAACTGATAATTTAGAAGCCAGATTTGGCCAATACAGACAAATGTCTGGAGCAAATTATCATGTCACTGTGCAGGAAATTTTGCAAGCTGAAAAAAAGTTGCGCATTAAAAGTGTGTTAACTTTGCACTCAGATAAATATGGTACTATCTCACTAAAAAATTTAATTTCAAATCATTCAGGTGAGATATTTTATGTTAAAGTAGATATTGCAGATTTCAACGAAATATTAAACATTAGAAATAAACCAGATGATATTTCAATAGAAGAGTATCAAGCTTTAATGTATATAGCGGATATATATTGTGTGCATAATATAAATTCGAATGCTCTGATTCAAGCATACATTTGTTTTAGATAAGCAGATTAATTTCAACTCGGAAAATATCAGAAGGGACAAAATGTTTGAGACTTCTGGATAGAGGAGGTTTAAAAATGCCCACAGATATTGTTATGAAAGTCATTTCAACGCAATATTTCATTTTAATTTGTTAATATCGAAAACATTCGAATCAGAAGCTTTAAAGTTGATTGCCAATTATCTTGCTTTACAAGCATAACAGAAGCGTATCTGGAATTACACGAGTTGTGGAATGTCTTGCATTCGTTTCATTCACCTTGTGTAAATTGTAACATTCCTGCATTTTCATATTTTAAAAAAGTATTCATTACATTTGGGAACATATGCTTAAATAATTATTCAAAAAAGCGCAGTGAAGAAATTTTAACCGTGAAGGATAACCGAAAAATGAAGAAATTTAAGGCCAATTAAATTAATGTTTACTTTTTATATTTTTCTGTTTTATTTATTTAAATATTCAATTATCAATTCGTATTTTATTCATTGTGCATGTATATCCTTGTAATTTTTTTATACTACATACATTTTATGAACGTGTGTAATTGTTCATATTACTATTATTTGAAGAAAAATTATTTATTTATTTACGTTATTCGTTTAAATTATTTTCATAAAGATTTTAGTATTCAACGTACGTAAAATGTTATTTTTTTAATTTCAAAACTTTTGTTTGATTTTTAGATATTTTTACCATAGCATAATATTGAATTTTAATGCATATGCATAAAAATAATGTAGTTAATAGTTTAAATAATATCATCACAAATGCAAATTATTAAAAATTTGAAACTAATCAGTACGTTGCCTCATTAATGATATATCCCATGAAAAGGTTTTTTTTTCTGATTATTTATAGGTAAGTGTATTTACTAACGTATATATATTTTTAACATCCTATATTTGCTATGTAATTATTATGGTGTCTAAACTGTGTTCATGTCATATGCATTTTTTATGTAATAATATGCCTCAAATACTTTACTTTTCCTATTTTCTTTTTTATTTTATTGGATTGAAATTATTTTATATTTTTGAATATTGAATGAATGAATTATTTTGATTGTGAATATTTTAACGTATAATCTAGAATCTATTTTTACTATATAATTACTGTGGTATCTAGAACTGTTTGTCATTTCTATATTTGTATATATTTTTGCATGTATTTTTTTATAATAATATGCCTCAAATACTTTACTTTTCATATTTTCTTTACAAGTATAAATATTTCTTTTTTATTTTATTAGACTGAAATTATTTTAAAATTTTTGAATATTGAATGAATGAAAACTGAATATTTTTAACGTATAATCTAGAATCTATTTTTACTATATAATATTACTATATGGTGTCTAAAACTGTTTGTCATTTCTATATAGAATATATTTTTGCATGCATTTTTTTTTTTTTTTTCATAATTCTTTCTTTTGTTATGATTCATTCATTCTATGAGCATAAAAAATGTCATTTCACTGGAAAAAGGAACTCCAGCAAAATGTTTCTAAATTCACATGATTTTTTTATTAATAATTAATAATTTTATTAAATGCTCTACTTTTCAAATTTTCTTTTTAAAGTAAATGTTTTTTTTTTATTTTATCTGATTGAAAATATTTTACATTAAATCAGTTTTTTCTTATACTGTTAGGGTGAGTGAGTGAGTGTAGGGTTTTATGGCGCAAGAGCCAATCTTGGCTATGCTGCGCCAAACATTCGTTAAAACATGAAAACAATATTAAAATATACATGAAATATATTATATATACAAATATATTTATATATGCTTATACTGTTAGGAGCCTTTCATGAGTGATTTTGTCCCTTTTTCCGGGAAAATATTATGCATCATTCTAGCGTATTAATGCATAACTTTCATCAGAAAATATTCTCAGTGAGAATTAAAAAAATAATCAATATAAATACGGAAATTTTAGCCTATGGCATGAAAAGAAATAAATCTTCAAAGCTTTATATTCCTCACAGAGCGAATGCGCGTAGAAAAGCTTTCCCTCCTTTCGTGACGTCATCAAAATGCTGTCACGGCCTGGTCCTTTCTAGATGGCCTTGGTAATACGAGGCCTTTACCCGGGCACAGCAGCATTGGATCCATAAATACGCATAAAAAACTTCGTCCTGGAGCGCCCCCACCCACCACGGAGTCCAACAAGGGAGGCAGTGTGCCGGTCATCTGGCCAAAAACCAAGAACGGCGCTCACCCGGAGCACACCCAGAATACAATGCCACAGTCCAGGACATGGACCCAACGGGCAAATCCGACACCCCTTATCTGCAGCACTAACCCCACAGCAGCGTCTCCTCGGTGATACCGAAGAGAGGCACCACCAGCCGACTGACAGGAGCGGGCCCACTCCCGCCACCCGTCCACAGTAAAGCGCGGGCCAAAGGGAATGCAGAGGCACCCCAGACCACCAATCTCCTCCCCACGGGAGAAGCATGGGCAAAGGGAACACAAATGATCCCCAGAACTTCACTTTCCTCCTTACGGGACGCCGCACACGGCAAACATGCGGGTTGAAAAACCAACGGTGTTAATCGAAAACAAATAACGCAACATAATCAAAAAATTTAAAGAAATATACGAAAAATGAACTAAACTAACACAATACAAAATGTAAACCATAATATGTTAATAATAAAAAGAAAGTTTTTTCAATAGAAAAAACACAATTTGAACAAAGTTCATTCTTTAACATAGGTCTGTGGTCTAGACGGGAAAAGAAGAAAAGGGAAATTTGAATAGCAAGAAGGGCCGAAAATAGAGAAAGATCACTAGGGTACCCCGGGTACGTGACACCCGTGTTTACCAAAGACAGTATAAACCCCTTGGGAAAAGGAAAAGATCACTAGGGTACCTCAGAATTATGACACCCGTACTCACCTAAAGAATGTGAACCCCCTGAGGGGCTGCTTGGGTTGAAGATGATCTGGAAATAACAGGAGTGGTTATTCAAATATTTGGTTTGGGGATGGATGAAAGTGGTTGAAACAACTTCAAAGCAGGACATTTTACATTTGTCATATTTTCATCTGTTTAAATAGAATTATTTATGGTAGACGATTTGGCAGCTTGAGCGTAAGTTTGAGATGACTGTGGGACTATTAATTTACGTGCTTCCGGAAAAGTAATATTTTTATTTGTTTTTATTTCCTGTATCTGCTTTTCAATTTTCCATTTCGGACATAACTTTGATTCGGATGGATGGGACTGGGTACAATTAACACATTATTTCGGCTCCAGAGTACAATCCGCGGAAGAATGCCCAACGGACGCGCATCTAGAGCATGTTATTTGACCGCGGCAGGAAGTTTGTGAGTGACCGAATCTCTGGAACTTGAAACAGCGCAGAGGATTCGGTATGTATGGGCGTATTTTACAGTTGAGGTAGCCAGCTTTTATTGTTGTCGGTAAGCTTGGGCTATTGAAAATTAAAATTAAGTGTTTAATTGGAATAAGTGTTGAGTATTTTTCAATTGTGATTCTTCTGACCTGAATAACACTCTGATCAGAGAATCCATCCAGAATTTCTGTATCAAGGGTGGTTAACAGGTCAGGTTCGGAAATAACACCACGGCAGGAAAACAAATAAAGAAACATATTCAAAGTATTTAAAGAAATATAAGGGGGAAAAAAACTAAATTAACGCAATACAAAATGTAAACCGTAATATGTTAGTAGTAAAACGTATGTTTTTCAACCAGAAAAAACAAAATTTGAAGATAGTTCATTTTATAGTATAGGTCTGTGGTCTAGACGGGAAAAGAAGAAAAGGGAAATTTGAATGGCAAGAGGGAGGGCCGAAAATAGAGAAGGATCACTAGGGTACCCTGGGTTCGTGAAGCCCATGTTTACCAAAGACAGTAAACCCCTTAGGAGAAAGAAAAGATCACTAGGGTACCTCGGGAGCATGAAACCCGAACTCACCTAAAGAAGGTGAGCCCCCTGAGGGGGCTTGAGAGGCGGCATTTGTAATTCTATATATAGTGGAATGAGTGTGTGGGGGGTAATAGTTCTATTAGGACACTTTTTCCTGCGTGAGTGAGTGAGTGAATTTGGGGTTTTATGGCGCAAGAGCCAATTTTGGCTATACTGCGCCAAACATATGTTTAAACATTAAAAGGTTTATAAAATTTCTGTTAAAAATTTAAAATCTTAAAAAAAGTATAAAATTCATTTTCAATATATTTAAAAATTCAGATTGGTGGGGAGAATTCCCCACCAAGTTTGACAGGTATTGAGAAAAGTTATTTTCTGTGTCTCGTCGGAGTTAACATTAATTCTCCCTTGTAATTAGTTTTTCCATTTTTTTTAACGTAATCGGGATTCGACTCAATATCATCTTCCACGTCGTAAACAATCATTTCTTCCTCATCCGTTGTATACTCATCAGAAGCTGGTTTCTCGGTCTATGTGGAGTCATTTTTATGTCTAAAACTGTTTTTAATTAATTCTTTTCTTCTTTTTCTATCCCGAATTTTCCTTTTTTTTTTGAATTCAAATTCTTTTATTAATGTACCAGAAGGGGTTGAGTAGTGGAGTTGGATGAGGAAGCGGACATGGATGATGAAGCTTTAATTGGGGTGAACATATTGTTTGTGGTGGAAAGTGCATTACTGGGTATAGGAACAGGTGGCTAAAGTTCAGAGATGGTAACTTCTGTGGTGGATGGCACGAGTTGGGCTTGCGTTGAAGATGATGTGGAAATAGGAGTGGATATTGATATATTTGTTTTAGGGAGTGGTTCAAGTTTTTAAGGCGGACATTTTTTTTTTGTTATATTTTCATCTGTTTGAGTAGCATTATTTATGGTAGAAGATTGGCAGCTTGAGCGTATGTTTGAGATAATTTGGGGACTATTAATTTACGTGCTTCCGTAAGAAATATTTTTATTTGTTTTATCTCCTGTATTTGTTTCTCTATTTTCCACTTTGGGCATAATTTTGAATCAGCAGTATGGGGTTGAGAACAGTTAAAAATTTGGCTCTAGACTGCATCTGTGGAAGGATGTCCAACAGATAATCTAGAGCCAGTCAGCGTCCGCGGCAGGAAATTTTTGAATGACCGAACCTCTGGCACTTAAAACAGCGCAGAGGATTTCGGTATGTATGGTCATATTTACAGTTGAGGTATCCGGCTTTTTTTGTAGATGGAAGTTTTGGATGAAAGGAAGAATTAAAAAGTTTTGTCGGAAGAACTGTTGAATTTTCCTAGCTCAATCTTCTTTAGGGGAGTACGGTTTCACGCTCCCAGTGCCCTAGTGATCTTTTTTCTTTTAAAGGGGGTTACTGTCTTGGTAAAAATGGTTCACGAACCCAGGGTTCCCGGTGATCTTCTATTTCGGGCCCCCTTCTTCCATTCCTTTTTCCCTTTCTTCTTTTCCCGTTAGAAGACCAATATAACAAATGAACTATGTTCAAATTTTGTTTTTGATGAAAAAAATTACGTTTTATACTAACATATTATGGTTTTCATTGTATTGTGTTAGTTTAGTTCCTTTTCGTATATTTCTTTTAAATTTTTGATTATGTTGCTTTATTTATTTTCTTTTAAAACGCTGTTTTTCAACCCGCATGTTTGCCCGTGTGCGGGTCCGAAGGGAAAATGGTGCTGGGATCCTTTGTCCTTCCACGCTTCTCCAGTATGGAGGAGAGGTTATTTGGGCCCAGGGATCCCTGCGTTCCCTTTGGCCCACGCTTTCACTGTGACGGGTGGCAGGAGTGAGCCCGCTCCTGTCAATCGGCTTTGGTAGTACCCCTTCGGTATCCCCGAAGAGACACCGCTGTGGGTTAGTGCTGCAGATAAGGGTGTCGGGTTTTACCCGTTGGATCCCCACCCTGACGTATCACTACCTTCTGGTGTACTCCAGGCAAGAGCCGTGCCTGGTTTTTGGCCAGTTGACCGGCACACTGCCTCCCTTGTTGGACTCGTGGTGGGTGGAGCACGCCAGGACGAAGTGGTATACGCGTTATTATGGATCCAAAGCTGCAGTTCCGGTAAAGGCCTCTATTCCCCAACCTAAGTATTGACAAAATTGCAACTAACACAAGATTTTTATTTACTTTCCTTACCGAATAATGACATGTCTTCTAAATCACCTTTTGCTATACAGAAAGCACTCGTTGAATAGGTGGTGAACCTAAATCAGTCAAAAGATTAAGATCAGGGGATCTACAAATAGAAACACTCTCTGCACACAAACCAAATCTTTTCTTCTCGCAAAAACGTTTCTTTAATTCACCTTTAATAATAAGCCGCATAAAACTCTGAACTGTGTCGTGGTGTCATTTCGAACCTGACCTGTTGACCATTCCTGAACCGGAAATCCTTGATGGATTTTCTGAACAGGGTGTAATTCAGGTCAGAAGAATAACAATTAAAAAAGATGCATCAATAATTCCGATCAAACATATAATTTTAACTTTCAATAGCCCCAAACTTCCATCCACAATTAAAGCCGGCTACCTTAACTGTAAAATTCGCCCGTACATTCCGAATCCTCTGCGCTGTTTCAAGTATCAGAGGTTCCCACACTCACAAACCCCTGCCGCGGTCAACTTATTTGGGTCTAGATGCGCATTGTTGAAATTTTGCTTCCACAGATTGCATTCTAGAGCTAAAAAATAACCCGCTTCAGGCCCATTCCGCCGATTCAAAATCTGCCCTAAAAAGGAAAAAAAGAGAAACAAATACAAGAAATTAAAACAAATAAAATATTTCTTTTCCAGAAGCACGTAAATTAATAGCCCCCCAGTTATTCAAACTTACGCTGCTACCAAATCTTCTACTTCCCAAAAAATTGTACACAAAAAAGATGAAAATATAACAAAAATAAAATGTCCGGGCCCTTTTAAAATTACTTGAACCACTCCCAAGACAAATATATCAATATCCACCCTATTTCCACATCTTCTTCAACGCAAGCCCAACTCGTGCCATCCACCACAGAAGTTACCGTCTCTGAACCTCAGCCACCTGTTCCCCGTACCTAGTAATGTACTTTCCACCACAAACAATATGTTCACCCCATTAAAGCTTCATCATCCATGTCTGCTTCCCCCATCCAACTCCAATACTCAACCCGCTTCCTGCTCTACAACAATAGAAAATTTGAATTCGAAAAAAAGAAAAAATTCGGATAGTAAAAAAAAGAAATACTTAAAACAATAGTAGACATAAAAAAGACTCCCCATAGACCGCGAAAACCAGCTTCTGATGAGTATATAAAGAAGAAAGAAAGATT
>BMAV01012331.1:0-11747 GCA_019973955.1 Trichonephila inaurata madagascariensis | reverse complement strand
ATTTTATTTTTTTCATCTCTTTAGTCTGGGGTAGTTATGTAAAAAGATGTTTTTATTACACCTTACGATTGTGCTCAGAATAATTTTCCAGCTTGCATTAATCATATGAATTTATAAAAATGCTCTCACACACTCATTTTATACATATATATACATACATAAAGATATATTTGTGATTTTATTCAGTTTCAAGAACTTGCTTAAAAAAAAACGGTAAATTTAATTTCAAATAAGAAATAACGCCAAAATTAATAAAAAAAGTCGCCTTTTGTCTGCTACGCCTTTTAACCAATCACAGAGAAGATGCATTTTGTACAGAAGCTGTTTCTAGACGCTCGTCGAATTTAAAGCTTTGACGTCACAAAAAAACATTGATCCCGCAGATACTTGTTCTTCTGGGTTTGTGTGTTCCACAGTTTTGGAATAAGCATTAGGTTGTACTTCTAATTATATAAATTTTAATTTAAAATTAAGCAATGGAATTAACATACATTATAAGATATCATAAAGAAGTGAAAGAGCTAAATATATTTTTGTTATTGTAAATGATTTTAAGAATAGCACGGTCCTCTTCGCGTCAAATTTTAATAGCAGAATTGTGCATTGTGGGAAATAGCCAAGATGGCGGCACCCATCCTAAAGTGGAAGCGGGTAAATAATGCAAATGGACAAGCTCCTAGACCTCGACATGGCCATCGTGCTGTCGCAATTAAAGACCTCATGATTGTGTTTGGTGGCGGTAATGAAGGAATCGTCGATGAACTTCATGTTTTTAATACAAGTAAGTTAATAAGTTTGTTTGCCTTCGCCGCTACATTTCTGTGTAGATGTCTAGTGAATGCCATGCGAAAAATTGAAAATCTGAGTATATTTGTTGTTGATTAGTCATACAAAATAAATATACGGATCAATATCTTTTAATCGCAATTTATTTTGATACCCCTTTGCTAAATTTTATACTCAAAATAATGTTAAAATTTAAAAACCGCTAGTTGTTGTTTCAAGATGGCGGCGCCCGTGAGTACGTCGTGACAAATGATAAACAAAGCTAAATTTATGCTATTTTTAGTTTAATTGCATTAATTAATAACTGAATTTTCAATTATTGGTGCCGGACCCTAAGTATTATACCTTTTTAGAATTTTATGTTGAGCATTTAATGAAATAGTTTACAATTACACAAGCGTCCGTTGTTGAAATGACATATTTTGCCGCATCTGGGCGCCATACTCTCAAAGCAGAGTTTATTAAATTATATGTGAAGTTATGGGTTATGTTTTTTGTGTGAAATTAACAGTTTGTTTAAAGCATATAATCAAGTCGTAAAGTTTCTTTTCTAATACAATATATTTGAAATTTATTGTGAAAAGAATAATAGGAAATTATGTTTTTTTATTTACTAAAAAAACTAATACATGATGACAAATTTTTCCTATTTAAAAGCAAGAAAATTTATATTTTAACCTTAAACCCTTTTTAAAACGATGCGAACTTTGATTTTAAAAAATAATAAAAAAAATTTCACACAAGTAAAATTTTTAAAAGTTTGAACTCTTATGAAATTGACATTTTAAAAATTGTATTCTTAACAAAAACAATTTGGATGTAATGTGCATTTATGGTGATATTATTTGTGGCATTTATATATTGGTTATTAGCTGGTATACCCATTCTTTGCACAGATGAATTAAAAAATTGAACAATACATATTGAAGGATAAGAAGTTTTTAATGAGTTAATTTACCGTGAATTGCAAATTAAACAAAAAAAAAGAGCTTTTTGCATATCTCAGTTGAACAAAAAACCCTTATTTGTTAAATGTTAAGACTAGATCTAATAGCTGTTAAAAAGGATTTTTTAAATTTATAATGTCCCTTAGCTCACTTGTTGGTCAATTTTTGAAAACACCTTCCTAAGCTCATCTCTTCTCAGCAAAAGTAACATGTTGTTACACATTTTGTGTAGTGAACGCTTAAAATAGTGTAAATAATTTGTCTCACAATATGCAATACATTAATATTACTTTCTGTTGTATTTATATTATGTTAAATTTTAATTTTCGCAAGCAACGTTTTTCCTTACATTATAATGGCATTTCAATAGAAACATAACAAAATGTTGGCAGAACCAAGTTGACATCATTTTTGGCAACTCTGTTGGCAACTTGGCGATTGATTGAATGGTGCAGAAGTTGATATGCTGTAGCGCCACCTGGTGGGGAGCTACAACAAAGTGGATAGCAAAAAAAAAAACCTTCTCCACAAAAAAATACATATACATACCAGTTTTCATAGTCATCAGTTGAATGGTATTAGAGTTATGTGATTACATATATATAAAAACATCCATTTATATATAGAGATATAAAAATATGGAAGCTAAAAATGTGCTTATTTCTGTTATGAATAAATAGTACTGTTCTGTAATATGTTAAGTTAAAATTGAATGATGTGGATCTTTTTCTTTACTAATGTATCAGCATCACCGCAGCAAAATTTACACACCCCAAATTGCACCAGAATATCAAGGCTACAAAGATTATATGTTTTAATAGGAAATAAAACCCATTCAGTCAGATTTTGGTGGAAAATGGCATGATTTGTGAAGTGCAAATTTGGCCATAATACATGAGTACCAGTCTTTTTTTGTTAATGTTTCTGTTGTTGGGTTCAGTCCTAGGACAGCCCACACCCTTGGCGCGAATTATTATAGGTTGGCGAGATAATTGTGCCATCTTGGTAACCCTACTTTGATACACTAGATATGGTAAACCTAACTATTTCTGGAAACTTCGTATTTTGCCGGCGGGCATTTTGAATTTCATTTTGTTTGGGGGAACCGGGCTGGAATGGTTGCGTGTGTGAAGGAATATATCTTAGAATTTTTAACTTTATTGAATGCGAAAAGTTAGAAAGAATTGATTGAATAGTGTATGAAGGAAGGATTGATTGCTTAGAGTTATGAATGTCCTAAATGTAACGATCGGCATGATGTTACATGGTCGACATTAAATCGCTTTCTTGAAATTGCACCAGCCACGCGTTGAGTATGTTTGACCATTACCTCGAGAATAAAATGGGGGTGCTCCACGATCATTCACTTAGCGATGAGACCTTCAAGACTTTTTTAAAATCTGTTGTTATGCTGTACCCTCCACTCGAAAAAGATCAGCAGTAAGAAAGTAAGTGCTTTTTTTATATTTTTTTTATCTTAAATGTCTAATTTCTGTATTGTTTACATATATTTTCATTACGCATCCACCTTATCTCTCTGTATTCACTTGCAGCCATTGTCGGTTTCGCTTGGCACCATCTCGTTCTGGCTTGGCGCTTTTTTCGTTTTGTCGCCAAGGGTGTGGGCTCTCCTAGGATTTTACTTCTCAAAGCAATTGAGTTCAGGTTATACTGAAGAAGTTTGTACATCAAGACAGTAACCTCTAAATACATAAGTTTATTAAAATAACTAAGCGGACTGTATTTCCTTAAATTTTAATAAGCAAAATGGATCCCAACCGTTTGGGATCACTATACTTTTCGAACTTAACAAAAATGTTAAAACAGTTAGCTCGGAGCAATCTATACAAAGAATTCTCGCCAACTGTCGCCGACATCCTGCCCTGCCTTGCAAGGACGAAGGCATTCAACAAGTTTACATTATAGAAATATTACACTAAAAGTTACAATAATGCAGTAAGAATACATGGAAACAACAATTACAATTCAATATAATATATATGTAGATACAATTATGATGACAAATTCAATTTACATATGGTAAATTGGCAATTTTAGTAACTGGTCTTTTATAAATTCCCTGTTTATTCTTTAAAGTCACTACTCTTACTATATTATCCTTACCAGGGTGCAATTTTAAAATTCGTGCCAAATGCCATTTTAAAATATCTGAATTCTCTGAAGGTTTTTAACTAACACTAAGTCCCCTTCTTGGAAACCTACATTGCCCTTACCCCATTTGGGTCTCTGTCGCAGTCTATTTGAATATTCTGAAGACCATTTGTGCCAAAAATGTTGGTTCATCCTTTGTACCAACTGCCATTGGCTTAATCTGTTCATGGGGATTTCAGTGTAATCAGGATCAGGTACTGTAACCAATGATAATCCAACTAGAAAATGTGCAGGAGTTAAAGTTTCAACATCATTCGGATCATTAGAAAGAAGACAAATTGGTCGAGAATTAAGAACTGCTTCAATTTGAACTACAAGTGTTAGAAATTTTTCATGACTTAAAATTGAATTGCCAATTACTCTTTTTAAATGGTATTTTAAAGATTAAATCCCAGCCTTTCACAGACCACCAAAATGTGGTGTGGAAGGTGGGTTGAAGTTCCATTTGATTTGTTCTTTAGACAAAAAATCCATAATTTCTTCCATCTTACCCTTAAGTAATGCTTTAAGTATTTTTCTTAATTCATTATTTGCACCAACAAAGTTCCAACCATTATCACTAGGGATCTCAATGGGTCGCCCTCTTTTAGCCACAAGCAAGGAAGGAAGGCTTCCATTGTTAAGTCGCTAACTATATCTAAATTGGTAGCCTAACAAATAAAAACACAGACATAGCATATAACACATATAATCTGCCAGCATTTTCCAGAAATAGTTTTCAACTGGAAGGGTCCACAATAATCAATACCTACCTGACTGAGAAAATTCAACAAGAGGTGACTCTCGCAGCTGGCAAATCAGCCATTAATTGCTGTGAACCTTTAGCACTAACCTTCCTACAGGTGACGCATATTCTAAGAATTTTTCTAACTACATTTCTTGCAGATGGTATCCAAAAACTATTCCTAATATTTGCTAAGGTAGCTTCAGCACCTGTATGAAAATAATTAATAACACCTGCCTTAAGTTAACACCTTAAGTAAAATTATGGTTGGTGGGAATTATCATGGGGTGTTTTTAATTTCTTAGAATGAGTTTCTTAACTGCCCTTCAACTCAAAGTAATCCACTATCTAAAAAGGGATGCAAGTTGAACAATTTATATGAGTTTGGGAGAGGAATTCCCTTTTCTAAATATTGAATTTCATTAGAAAATGAAGTTTTTTGAATATTTTTTTATGATACACTTCAAAGATTCTGATAGTTCTTTGCTCTTTAAAGGTCCCATAGTTCGGCTCATTGGATGTCTTGCATTTTAAATAAATCACTTACACCAGGCAATTACCCTTTGCAACTTAGTAAATGATGAACAATTACTAATTATATCCAGTGGTTCAAAGTTCTTATTCTTCAAATCAATATTTGCAATAATATTTTTAATTCTTACCTGGATATCTCCGCAATCATCTTAGTCCAGGATTTCCGATTCAAGGAGTTCCAAATCGCTATCATATGCCACTACTTCATAATATTCATTCTGAATATCACTCAGTTTAATTCATAAGCTTTTCAAGGTATCCAGTTTGGATTCTAAATACGTTTTATCCTTTTCATTCGGATTGTTGATAAAGTCTCTGATTCTTATCAGCTGAGCTTTTATAGCTCCACGTTTTCTATTCAAAACTACTAATGTTTCTTTAGACATACTGCTATTATTATTATTCTAAAGCTTCTACAAGTAATAATTATTCTAAAGGTTCAACAACTGCGCGAGTGGATCAATGTTGACTAAAATAACTAAGCAGACTGTATTTCCACAAATTTTAATAAGCAAAACAGATCCCAAACATATGGGATCGCTGCACTTTTCGAACTGAACAAAAAAGGTTAAAACAGTTGGCACAAAGCAATCTATACAAAGAATTCTCGCTAACTGGCGCCAACAATGTGAAATCAGTTATCTTTTCAAATCCATGTTTTCATTCTCATTAAAATCATACTTAATTTACTTTCCTCAAATATTCTTTCACGCAGATCTCTTGTTATGAGGCTTATTCATTCCTCTTGCGGTATTTTAAAATAAAATTAACAATCAAATGCATATTTTTCCAAACTAATACTTTTGCAACTAAACTTTGCTCTCAATAGTAATGAAAATCAAACCTTTAATAATACATCATTGTATCAAGTATTTTTCCTGTGTGCTATAAAAATTATTTCAGAAAGGGATTGAAATTATGAATTTTAGTTATAAAGAAAAAGTAATATAAGCTTGAAATGGATATCAAAATCTTAAATATTTTTCAATAAGAACAATGAAAAAGATATTTTAAAAAGAATCATCTTGTCTTTCTAAAACCATTTGCCAATTTTAAATAATAAATAGCAATCAAGTACAGGACACATATGATCCAATTGGAATAAGTTAATATTTCATTATATCTGAAGTATCAAAGTAAATAGCCTGCTAGAATGAATTGCTCTTTGATTCAATTCAAAGAAAAAATCAATATTAAAGATAAATATGGCAGAATATTGACAAGCAATTAATTTACTTGCAAAAAATTAATAACAAATTTGTTTCAGAAAAGATACAAACTTTAATATTTATAGAACTACAAGTAAATTCATTTTCTCCTGTCCCTACATCTATTATTTTGCAGGTGATGTTCAAATAACATGGGTGGATAAGTGACCAAAATTTTAGAAACAAAGAGCATCAACAACATGCTCTATGGCAGCAGTTCTTAAACTGTGGTCTGCAGACCTCTGAGGGGTTCACAGCACCTTACAAAGGGGTCCACAAGATCTCTCATATAATGTTAAGGTTTTCCTCTTTTGCAAACTCTGAAAGGCCTTGTGGAAAAATTGAAAAATGTGCCATTTTAAATTAGATCACTAAGTTGTCTTTAATGAAAAAACTCACTAGAACATGTATTTTGATCAAGAATACTGTCAGGGTTTAACATAATCTTCAGGGTTCGGGATGTCAGGCTGATGCACAAAAGGGGTCTGCTGCAATTGAAAGTTTTAGAACGGCTGCTCTATGACATGTAGGTTTAAAGTTTGGATAACTTCTTGCATTTTGTTATCAGTTTCCCATCCAAACACCTTACCTAAACATGTCTTTCATAATATCAATAGGTATACATCACAATAAACTCCAGACTCAGTTTAATGTTTTTAGTGTATTATTATTTTTAATTCAAAGCATCAGAGTCAATATTGTAGTTCAGTTAACATTCGTCAAATGCTGCCTTGGATATCAAATCCTGTTGTTTTTGTCTAAAGCCTTCCCTGCTCCTGTTTAAGTTTTGGTAGCTTAATATTAACTAGTGATTTGTAAACCTTTTCTTAGCATATGTCTATAATTGAGATTTAATGTCTGGGGAGAAAAAATTTTTCAAACAGTTGTATATTAAATGTTAAGAGTATTCAGACTTAACATACATAGGCTGTTCAATAAGTAATAAGACTAGTTTTAGTGCAGCAAAACCACTCATTTGAATGTTAATTTCTGTGGCATAAGAAAAGTTTGTTGTCTGTAATAACAAAAGCTACCAATAGATGGCATGTACAGACTCGTATTCTTGAGTATCACATAATCGAACTGAAGCATGTTTGTGGGCGCCTACGAGATGCGGCCAGTTGTCGAAATGGAAGCAAAAATCAGCATCGGAGACCTTTGATATGATACGAAATGATTAAAGACTGGAACAAGAAGGCAATAATATCTGAAAACGTTTTATCACAGCAGACAAAGCTTGGTTGTATTACTATGATCCAACCATAAAACAACAAAGCAATGAATGGAAACATCCATCTTCACCTACTCCCAAGAAAGCAAAAACTGTGAAATCAGCTGGTAGAGTTATGACCATAATTTTTTGTATTATGAAGGAATTGTGTATCAATATGCTATTGAACCTGATACTATCGTAAACGACTCGTACTACGCGAATATCCTGCGAACAATGGTACAGCACGGTAAAATGAAACATCCATTGCTTTTGAAATTGCTTCCTATTGCACCATGGCAATGCCCGACCACATATTGCTCGTTGCGTACTGGTTTCGCAGCAGAACAACATAGTGATTTTTACCACACCCTCCATACAGTCCTGATCTCACTCCATACAATTTCTGGCTGTTTCCTCAACTTAAGAAACCATTATGAGGCAAACGTTTTGCAAGCAACAAAGCATGAGTAAAGGCTGCAGAGGCAGTTTTGAAACAGCTCTCACCAAACGGACTTTTACATGTTTTTAAGAAGTGGACAGAACTTTGGGATAAATGCATTACGTGCCACAGAAGTTATTTTGAAAAAAACATGTAAATGATGACGATTAAAGGTATTCTGTTTGTTTTTTTTATATATATATAATTTTAGTCATATTACTTATTGAACAGCCCTCATATTTAAAAAAATTAGACAAAAACCATAGAATTCATTGCCATTAAATTTTAAAAATTCATTAAGTCCCTTACATAGCATATTTCATCTGATATTAGTTCCTGATTTGTAGACATGTTTGTGCATCATGTTTTGTTTGAGAAAAATCTAAAATGTTTATATATTGTTTTAAAAGTTTCCTTGAAGTATCGATCATGCTTTATTTTATGTTTTGTCATTTTCAAAAGTTGGTTTGGTATGCATTTTGTTTTGAGCAACAATTTCTGAATGAAATTTTGAAAATTAAGTCCATCTACTTTACTTGAATCGGCAACTTTTGATTGAAATTCAGAGGTGAAAGGAAAAAAAAGAGAACATTATATATAAAAGCACCATTCTTAATTGTAAATCAACAATGTCAACATGTTAAGAATTCATAAGTTCTAAAAAAGGAAAACAAATATATTTATCTGCAAACAACTGCTTGAAATTTTTATTGAAATTAATATTAACTTCTGAGGTTTCATCTCCCTTATCAAATACATTTATTTCTGTTTTTACATGATCAATACATCACCAAAGAAAATATGCAAAAAAGTATATTGCGTCTATGGAAATTTAAAATATTGGTTTCAGTCCTTTGAAATCAGCAAAAAATAATATATTAAAAACATGAGTTTCCATGTTAGGATCATGGAAAATTTTAATTCATTTAGATTGTGCATGTGTCAAAGTTAATTATCATTTGTAAAGAAAGGAAAAAGAACATGTCACTTATTCACAAAATTAGGCAAAAAAGTATGAGTTACACATAAAAATATTTTATTCATTGTCAGTTTCTAACAATAATTGCATACATTTGTGCAAGATTGCAAGAATACTGCTATCACTAGATATGTCTTGATTATTGTCTTCATGCTCCATTGAATGAAATTCTTTCTCTTGAACTAAATTAGAACTTGCTTCTGTGGCATTGATGTTTCAGTGGATTCTAGAATAAATTTAGTGTACCTGTGTTATATACCATTGTTACCATTATACCGTGTTACATACCATTGACCAATATCATCGAATCAAAAAGAGGTCAAAGGCTGCAATATGCAGCCTGTAGTGGAAAACCACTCCAAAGCAGTATTTCACATAATAATAAAAATAATAGCATTTTTTGAAATATGTCATGATTTGGTAAAAATGGTCAACAATATAATATATTAGCTGCATGGCGCGGCATTGCAGGAACTTTCTACTTTTATAAATTTCCCCTTTCCTTCACAAAATCAGCACTTCTAATACTCTTTTTCAAAATAACTTCCACCCACCCTCCATCCTCCCTAGCCGGCGTTTCCGGGGCTTTCCCGAAGGTATAACTTAAAATTCCCTGTTTGAAATTTTTCGCTTCTTTCTTTGTCAAAACAAGTTTATCCCCTTCCCGGCCCCGACAAAGTTTATAAATGCATAACATATTGTCATGGAAATTCTCTTTTTTTCCCTCTTGCCACCATCAGAGCTGTCGAGTAAATGAACCGTGGGACTTTAATATAATCACTCACTCACTTTGCAACTTTTTAGGCCCCGGAAAGGAACATGTACCTTTTTAAGAAAAGTTGTATGTTGAAAAAAGTAGAAATTTTTATAGTTGCAAAATTTCACAACTGTATTAAATGTTGAAAAATTGTGAGGGATTTTTGAAATGTTCAATACATAGGGAAAATGTTTCATACAATTATTTTTATAAATGAAGAAGTTATAAAAACTTTGAATTTGATAAGTAGTTATTAAATATTTAAAATTTGAGTACTTTTTTAAAATTCATAAAAAAAAGTTTTCGGCAATTTATTTTTTAAATTACTAACTCTAAAAGATCAAAGTATGAGTTTTTTAAAAATCATAAAATATGTTAAATATCGTTGTTTTGTAAAAAAAAAAAAAGTGTTAAATAAATTATTTTTTGAATTACAAAATTGCTGGCTTAATTATTAAATGCCGAATAAAATTTAGGGGTATTTTTTTAAAAAAACATAAAAATTAAGCTATGATGCTATTTGAACCCGTGTCCAACAATTAATAATGAAGGCCGTTAAAGAATCGCTACCATGAAATCGCGGGGAAAAAAGGGAAAAAACCCTAAAATAAAAAGGAAGAGTTACTCCTATTGTAAAAAAGCTTTAATTGTTAAAGTTTTAATTTTTGGGGGAGGCCTTCTTTTAAAATTAATGTCTTCAAACTTCATATATCGATTACAAACAACAAATTTTTAAAAAAAAATGAAATAAAATCTTAAATATTTCCAAAAAGGGAAAACAAAAAAAATTTTTTTTAAAAAACATAATTTTTCAATCTTTGTACAGATTAGGATAATATCGTTCTACAATAGAAAAAATTTTTGGAGATTTTTTTTAAAAAATAAAGAAGTTATTAAGTATTTAAATAAAAAATTTTTTAGTTTTTTTTAAAAAATTGAAAAAAAAGTTTTGATATTCAATTTGCCAAATCTGGTGATTTTAATATTTAAAAGCCTTCTTTTCTAATGTAACCTTTCATAAAACGAAAACGGGGGGGTGGAAAAAGGGTTTTTTGGGAAACAGGTTTTGCCCTAACTCTGACTATTTAAAAATTTTGTTTTGGCTTCATTTTTTAAATTAATGCCTTCAAACTTCATATATGATTGCAAACAACGGTAATTTTAAACAAAAAAATGTAACAAAATAATGCTTAAATATTTCTCAAAAGAAAAAAAAAAAAAAAACCTTTTTTAAAAAAAAAATGTAATTTTAAGATATTTTATCAATTTTTTTACAGACAAAAATGTTTTACCTGGAAAAAGTTTTTGGATATTATTTTTATAAGTAAAGAAGTTATTAAAATATTTAAATAAAATTTTTTAGTATTTTTTTTAAAAATGGGAAAAAAAAAGTTTTTGACATTTAATTTTTTTGAATAACTGATTCTAAAAGAAAAGCATGAACTTTTTATGAAAATATTTTTTGTTTGCCCGAAAAGAAAATCAAGCGGGCGATTTAGAAATCATTTTTAAAAAAACTATTAATTTTTATTCATTTTTTAAAAAAGTAAAAAATAGAAAATTAATTTTTTTGTAAAATAAATTATACCATATTTGGGGGAAAAAATGATCTTTTCAAATTTGTAAATTTTTTTTGTCTTGAGTCTCATGAAAAAAAAGGCATTTTAAAAAAGCTGAAAAAAAAGTATCGAGATTTTGAACTTGGGCCCCGGGAAAAAAAAGGGACAATTTCGTTTGGGTTTTTAATTAATGTTTTTAATAATAGAATTGGAAATAAATGGTAAAAGGGGTTTCCTTGGTTTTCTCGCCCCGGGGGTTCATGAAAAGATATAGTTATTCTTATTTATTTAAGGGGCCCGGCCCTACATTTTTTACCTACAAATTTTAATGTGTAATAAGTCCTAATTCTGTAATTAATTGTTTTGGGTGTGCCATTGTATAAATTTAGTTAAAAGGCGAAAGGGCTTCCCGATCTCATAGAAACTTCC